>PVJX010010118.1:0-58322 GCA_004027295.1 Dolichotis patagonum
TGTGGCGGGTATTTATGTTTTGCAGTTGCGAGGTCTCCGTTGAACACTGTTGCTGTATGTGAGGAATTATCTGCTAATGATTCCCACCTGCACTTTTCCATTATCTTCCAGCTTCTAATGTTGCTGAGAAGGTTCCCAGAGCTGTTCCGTTCCAACTTCTTTGTTTGTACTCTAACGGTTTCTCTGCCTGGAAGTGTTCAGCATCTACCCTTTGTTTCTAAAGTTCTGAAATAAGGTAGCGCATCTTGTGCACTTCACTGAATGGCATTTTCCATTTGAAACTCCAGCTTCCCTTACTTTAGTTCTAGCATTTTTCTTGTATCATTATTATGATTATTATTCTTACTATTATATATTTCCCCCAGTGTTTTCTATTTTCTTTTTCTGGAGCCTTGGTGAATTTGAATATTGCACATTTTTGTCTGATCCTTGATTTTTGTGTCTTTTTTTCTCATATTGTTGTTTTTAATATAATTTTTAAAAATACTTTCTTATCTTCCAGTTGCTTTTTTGAATTTGTGAGTTTGAATTTCATATTTTTTATTGCCAGGAGCTCTTAACTGCTGAGCATTATCGTTATTATTTTTAAAACAACACCTGCGCTTACTTCATGAATATCATATTTTAAAGCACCCTTCTGCTCTCTGCACTGTTTGTGTCATCTCTGAACTCCAGCAGGTAGACGGGGCTGGGAGAGTTATTTACTTGATTATTTATTTAATTTTTTCCTTGGTTTTGCCAGTTTTATTCCGAAAGGGTAGAGGAGGAGATCAGAGTAAACCTGTTTCCCACTCAGTATACCCAACAATGTCTCTGGATTTCTCTCTGGCTTCCCACGAGGGCTGTCTGGTGCTGAAGTGGTTGTGTCTCCACTCTCGGTGCTTCTCTGGATATCTGAGGAGGCAAAGTGGCTTATTTCTCAACATGATCGTCTCTGCCTGCTCTCAGGTTTGAATTCCCTCCTGTGTAACCATTTGCCTTTGGTCTTTAATCAACGTTGTTACAGATTTCTCTGAAGGGTACATTTTTTTGTTTCTATATCTTTGCTGTTTGGGGCTGACTTGGGGCTATTTTTAAGTGAGGAGGCATACACACATGTTTACTCTGCCTTCCTTAAACTCCCCAAGCACTCAAGGTCACTTCCAAATGATTTTCTACTTTTCTGGTAGTAGGAGCAGACACAATGATCCCCTTGTCAAGATAATGGGCTCTAAGACCAAAAGCAGGCTTTGCACAGCACACGATGAATCAATGGATATAGAAGAAAACTGGAAAAACTTAAATCCCGGCAGGGAGTTTTGAGAAATGTAGAAAATGGTTAAATGGTCTGTTTGAATTATGGAATTTCCTTTTGACAATACCCATTGCTTGAACTAGTTGGTCAAAATTAGATTTCATAGAAACATTATGTCTTGATTAAAATATTAGAAATCTACAGCAAGACATTCAATGCGATTTGAAGTCCACAAACTCCCTGACTGTCAGACTGAATCTCTGTAAGCTATTCTTGTTTAGCCTTTAGAAAAACCAGAAAACGTGGCAAAGCTCTTCTGGCCAGGATGAAGAAGTGCGAACAACCGTATCAGGTTTAAACTGGAGATGGTAGAACATGGCCTTTTTTTTGAAGCATTCAAGGTGAAGTTTGTCCATGGCCAAGGGTTGTCCATAACCAAGGACCTGAGACTTGGCTTTGGGATCTTCCAGGGTTAAAAAATACTAATGCGGTTCCTGCTGTCAAGTTGGTGGAGAATAGTATTTTTGGAAGCTTTAGTCATTTTGTGTTTGTTATTTACTAAATTTAAAACAGTATGGTTTGCATTAGCTAAAGGTCTGCAAATCATGTAGAAGGGATTTGAAACAGTGCTCTGGCTCGGATGAAGAATGAGCCTATGGTCCCTGGCTCCTCCAAGTTCCTTGTGGGAGACCTCGTGTAAGGCAATCTTTTACATACGTGGTTGGAGCCTTAAGCCAAGCAACATCTGCATTATTATTATTTTTTTACAATAAACATTTTGTATGTAGAAACTGCAGTTTTCTTTAGCCCTTTCAGTGCCAAGCAGACTGCCTCCTCGTGTATACTTGGAGAGATCCTGTGGCGATTACTGTGTAAGCATTGTACAGTCCGAATTGTCCAATTTTTTTTTTACCCATTGTTTTCTGTTGAAGGAAAATGACCAGTGGCTATGTCTACAGGTGCATAAGGGAAAACAGCTTCTCTCCTCTACTTTTCCAAATCTTCTGTTGATAATATGACCTTTTGATAAAGCCTTTTAGTTTTATAATTAGAGGTAGATTCTATGGTTTTAGTACCTTTGGAAGAAGTAACACATTAAGTTTCCAAAGGCATTATTGTCTGAGATTTGTTTGAGAGATCTATTTCTTAGTATGGAGTTAACAAAGATGAGGTGCTGGGAGGTGGATAAAACAGGAGAAAAAAAAACTGGTGCATGGCTGGGCGTGATGGTGCAGGCCTGTAATCCCAGCACTCAGGAAGCTGAGGCAGGAGGATTGACTTGAGTTCAAGGACAGCCTGGCCTACATAGAGAGTTCAGTGTCAGCCTGAACTACCTACAAGACCCTGTTTCAACACTCACCCCCTAAAAGGATTTTACAGGGAGACAGACAATATGAAATTTCCAATTTGAAAATTCCAAATTCACTGACTGCAGACTCAACTTTTTTTCTGACTCAATTTTTGGAAACCCAAAGTCAGAAGTTTGCAGAGACTAATGAAGGCGAAGGGCCAACCCTGCAGATGGACAAGGAATAGGAAACTTCCCTGTCATGCATGGTGAAAAGGCAAAAGTGAAAGTAGCAGGCCCCCTGAAGTGGGAGTTCCCAGGACAGGAGATGGACTCTCTGTGATGGAGGATAACTCTTCCTTCTCCTCTGCCCACGGTACCAAAAATGTATTCCCAGCATATGTGGTTGGACATATGAATGGAATTTCTCAGCCTAACAAGGCAGCTACAATTGCGAAAAATGTTATATTTCTAATAGTACAGGATCACAAAATTTCCTAATACACAGTAAGGTAATATATGTTTTTTGAGAGAGAGAGAGTGGAAAGGACAGGAAAAAAATTTTAGCTTCTTTAAAAATAAATAAGGATAGCACTGGGCTTGTTGGCACATGCCTGTAATCCCAGCACTTAGGAGGCTGAGGCAGGAGGATCACTACAAATTCTAGGCCAGCCTAATGTATAAAGTCCAGCTTTGAACTGCAGAGTGAGACCTTGTCTCAAAAAATAAAATAAAATAAAATAAAATAAAATAAAATAAAATAAAATAAGGACGGTTGTTCTTTGTAATCCAGCAGAAAATATTCCATGCTCACCGTCTTCTCTAGCATACAAATGTAATTCCCTTTTACTCACAGTGGTTATTTACCTCTCTGAGAATTTTTAAAAATCACTATCCCACTTGAATTTCTGAGTATGTCTAAGTTCTCCTCCACTCTTGGTTCTTAGGTTAAAGCTATGATCGAAAATTGATTGGCATGTGAAATGTTTTTATCTTACCTGAAATGTATAGAATAATCCATTTTTCAATGGAGGATCACTATTAACACTTTAATCTTAATGTAACCCACTCACAGTATTGTGAAACTCAGGAGGGGCCAGGACTGAGACTTGGATTTTTTGGCAACCATGATATAGATTGTTATTTTGCTCTTCTGAAAATAACTAGCTCTTCTGAGGAAAATGCATGCCCCTCCCTCAGCACTTATTTCAGATCCTTGAACATTTTCTGATGCAGAACCTTGACTTTTAGGAAACATCCAAATTCCACAAGCTTGCACCCCAGGCCCTCCTAGTTTGGCTGGATGCATTGCTCCAGTAAGCAATGAGTTCTTTGAGAAGAGAGCGAACCTGGAGAGCGTGCGCTGTTCCGACCCAACCAACGAGTGCGAGGGGAAGCCTCAGACACCATGTGAGGAAGACACAGGGGATCCCATGTGGGCATTGAATTTTGTCACAATTAGCTTTACAACTCCTGCTGTAACACATTAAGTTTTCAAAGGGGGAAACATTTAGATTTTGGGGAATCAGTTTCCTTATGTTACAAGTAAGGATAGCGAACAATCTCTGATTGTTCCTGGCCCTAAGTTTCGAGACGTCATCATTCCATGTTCTTGCCACCATGTGGGTGCCAGTCCTATTCCTCACATTGCTCTGAGGTTACTTATGACCGAAGCAGCATTGGACGGGATCCACAGTGGTGTAGGACAGCCCTTGTACCATCTTGTTGAAAGGCAGGTCCCGGATGTATCCACAGCCCATATTCTGTGTACATAACAGTTTTTGCCTGAAGCCAGTGTTCACGTCCAAGTCTCCCGTTTCTGGTGTGCCTTTCTCTGATTTTTTGAGCTCTTGGCAGAAGAGCATGCATTGACTCATCCCTGGGTAGACCCAGTGTTTGCAAGTGCTGGCTGAGTTGATTCCTCTGAGAAGAGGATTTCCTGCCTTTGACTTACTGCTCCGCTTGGCTTTTCTAGTTGCTCTCTTTTTGGCAGAGACACCTTGGCTGACTGTGCTGGCTGAGATGTCCCTTGGCACACTGAGGCACTACCCCGCTCTTGGGCGCTGTGTCCAGTACTTACCATGCCTCACTGTGACCCGGGCACAGTGGAAGTCCATCTCTTCTTAGGAGGTCTATTTTCACAGACTATGGACCGAAAGGGGTAAGAAGTGGCTTCTAGAGAAAAAGAGAGTTTGAAGGATGAGGACAAATAAAGAGCCCATGGGTGCCTGAGTTTGCATTCACCTATAATTTCCACTGTTTCTAATTTTAACTTTAGAAAAAGCTGAATTTAGATTCCCTCCCTTAAGAACTCTCATCCAACTGCCCAGATGAACGCACAGCTTTTATACTGAAGCATCTTCTGGGTCAAGAGGGAATTTTTTCTAGGAAAGTATTGGTCTTCATTTTGCAACAGATGAGGTGGGGGATAGTGACAGTAATTGAAATATACATTCTTCAATTTCCTTCCTCCAGGTTCTTCAGATGTTTCTTTTCCTGGAAGGATCACACACAAATTTCATGCATCCTCTGGCAATACTCTGGCTACAGACAAGTGTCTGTCATAGATGACAAGAATGTAATCTCTAAATAATTCCACCCTGGGCATCCACTGAGCAGAGTTTCCATGTGGCCGCCTTTGTGATGAAGGTCAAGATGAGCAGAGACCACCAAGCACATTTCAAGAAGGATATTAGATTTCACTGGGCCCAGGAGCTCAGAAGCGAGTTATTAGAGTTTTGTTTACTGTGCCCTCTGGGTTATATCCTTAATTAGGTGGAACTGATAAGCTTGATAAATTTTGAGCTATTGCTTTCTGTTTGCCAATAACAAAATATTACTGTGTAGGATGTTAGCTATTTTCCGCATCAAACCCTTCCTATTTTCCTGAAGATATCATTAGTTTCCATTTCAATAGGCCTTTTGTTTAGAGGAAGAAGAATGTTCTTTTTGCCTTTTTTAAAAATTAAAGCACCTTGCTGACTAATATGTAACCCCTTTAAACTTTTCTTCACGTCACTACTCCATGGCTGTTTCCTTAGGTAGTCATTAGATCAAGCAAAGGACTCAGACACAGGTTATTTCTTCCCAAGTCTCATTATGATTTCTTAGTTTATATTTCCCTCCTTTCCTCCCTCTATCTCTCTTCTCCTCCCTCCCTCCATCCCTCTGTCCCTACTTCCCCTCCTTTCTTGCCTCTGCCTTTCTCTCTTCTTTTTCTTTTTCTTTCCATCTCTCCCATCCCTTCTCTTCCTTCTGCTTTGCCTCATTCTCCCTTTTCCCTTCCTCCCTCCCTCTCTGTCTCTCTGTCTTGCTTTTGTCTTGAATCACAGATCCTACCCTCAAGAATATCATAACTATAAACATTAGATTCCTATTTTTAAATAATGGGAAGCCATATGGGCAAAATTTTTAGAAATATCAAACTACTAGTAGTAATTAACAACTAAAAAATATAGAAAGCAAGCATGCATTTATGTTGATAAAACAATTACATACATAGTCTTAAACATACACTTAAATAGATATGACTTGGAGTAGTTTCTTAGTGATGTCCTAAAACCATAATTATATTTTAATGAAATATTCAGACAAGTTTTCTCAAGTCCAAGAATGATTTTTACAATTCTTTGTGGAATTTAGAAGTCTAAGAATTTCATTAATTATCCAGAGTTGAAACATTTGGTATATGGAAGGAGTTTATCCAGGGTTGTGTGTATAATAGATTTATATCGGGATTGAGTTGTTCTACTCCAGAAAGATATCCTTCTACTAACCCCCAATTCAAGAAATCTAAGAATAATATTCTAAGTAATTGCATGGGAGAAATAAACTATATACTAAAGGGAAGCACTAATTTTTAGAAATGTACAGCAGATAGGCTTGCCAAGAATGTCTATAAAAATATATAAATCAAGAACTATTCAAGGATGAGGTTCATAAGTTACCCTCAAAACAGAAGAATACAAACTGATAGGCTGTAATGTTTCTCCATAATTTTATGCAGGAATGTCATTTGTAGGAAGATGATATTTAGGAAAATAGCACTTGAAACTTTTTTTTTTTTTTGGTGGTATAGTCCTGGAGATTTAACCCAGCCCTTCACTCTGAGCTACATTCCCAGCCTTTTAAATATTTTATTTTATTTTTTAAGCTTTGAGATAGGTTCTTGCTAAGCCACCAATTTGCCCTGGCTGGGCTCAAAGTTGAAATCCTTCTGCTTCAACCTCCAAGAGTGCTGGAATTACAGATACGTGACAGCACATCCAGCATACTGGAAACACCTTGGAAAATGTTCATTCCCTTTAGAATTTATATCAGGAATCTGACTTTTGTGATTATCACCCTGTTTTCTTGTGCTTGGTCTAATTTTAGGAAAGTAGAGAAGGTTGAGGTAGAGAATATGTGGGTAGAAAATAAAGCTTGGAGTTGCGTGGCAAATACATGAGTAAACACAGAAAGTTATGTACATTTTTTTATTTCTTCAGGTTTTAAAAGAATATTTAGAGTTGCATGAAGCAATACTTATAATATTGTCTTTTGAGATTATGACATTTACACATGTAATAATAATAACAGTGGGGGAGATACAGCCATATTGAAGCAAATTCATAATTTTTACTAGAAGAAAATCATAGTGAAACTAGATAGTTATATGTTAGGATATCTGCTCATGTTTTTTTTTTGTTTTGTTTTGTTTTTTGTTTTTTAGAGGGGGGAGATAGGAGGGTACTGCGGATTGAATTCATGACCTTGTGCTTGCCAGGTAGGCACTTATATGCCACTGAGCTAAATCTTGAGCCCCATATATTAAGATGTCTATGATAATCTCTAGAGCAACCATTAGAAAAACTGCAACATTTGAGTAAAAAAGTAAAAAAGACCAATTAAAACAGAACATTAGAATAATATCTAATATAAAAGGAAGCAGTCAAGGAGGAACAAAAGAATGAAAAAAACTTGAGATATGTAAAACAAATAGCAAAAGAGGAGATATAAATTCAATCAAATCAATGGTTACATTAAATGTGAATGAACTAAATACTCTAACCAAAAGGTGGAGGTTGTCAGAATGGATGAAAAAGAGTCTCTAACAACATGCTATGTACGAAAAATACATTTTCCAGACAAACCCACACATAGAATGAATATAGAGTAGTAGAAGAATATATACCATTCAAATTTTAACCATAATAGATCTTAAATGGTTTTGTTAATATTAGTCAAAATATACTTTAATAAAAAATTATTACTAGAAATTCAGCATTCTTCCTATTGGAAGTATATTTAGAGGAACTGAAGTTAGAATGCTGTAGAGAAATCGGTGTCTCTTTGGATACAGATAAAGATAGGTCCATTTTATTGCAGCACTAATCATAATAGGTAAAATATGGAACAAATTGTCTATCATAAGATAAATGAGTAAGGAAACAGTAGTGTGTGCATACAGAGGAATACTATTCAGCTTTTAAAATAAAGAAATTTCATCATTTGCAACAAAGTGGCTAAACCTGGAGGAATTAGGCTAAGAGTGGAAAGAAAAATACTACATAATACCACACATGTGGACTCTTGAATTTATGGAGATCAGGAGCTGTGGAAGGCAGGAGCCGATGGAGGAAAGGGTTAAAGGATACAAATTTTCAGTTATACAAGAGAAACAAAGTTTACCTGTCTATTGCAGAATGGTTACATTAACAAATAGTACATTATGTAATTCAGTTGCTAATATTAGATTTTCACTATTTTAACTACAAAATTAAATGTTCCCCTTGTCTTTATGGATATGTTAATTTGCTTAATGTAATCATGGCACAATATAAATTTATTTCAAAACATCACCTTGTAGCCCTTACATATATACAATTATTATTTTTTAATTAAAATAAAATTATTAGAGATAGGGCAATTTTTATAATGGCAAAAAGAATACATGAGGAGATAAAATAATTCTAAATGTGCACACATCTAATAACAATGCTCCAAAATCCATGGAAAAAAAGTGACTGGAAGAAATAAGAAATGATAAATTTGACAGAGTTGAAAATTTCAACACTTTAATAATTGATAAAACCACAAAGCAGAAAATTAGTGAAGATGTGAAAAGCTTGAATTTCAAACTTAACTTCAGTGAGATTTATAGAGCTCTTAACTCAAAAACAGCTTAATATAAACTCAAGTGAAAAAGGAATATGTTTCAGAACAGTCAAGTCTTTGAAAGATTGAAAATATTTAATAAATTATAAAAATTAAAGTAGTAGTCAAAAAGAAAGAAATTTAGGAATTTATCTAAGTTCTTGGAAGTAAATAACATACTTTTCAGTAATAGATGGCTATAAAGATTAACCAGAAGGATTGGAAAATATTCTGAGGGGCCAAGGATTTAGCTCAGTGGTGTAAGCGCCTGCCTGGCAAGTACAAGGTCATGAGTTCAATCCCTGGTACCAAAAAAGAAAGAACATATTTTGAGTTGAATGAAATGAGAATATAGCATACCAAAAATGATGAATACAACTAGAATAGCAGAGAGAAAATAGAAAAAAATTCTCAATTTAGTGAACTAAACTTCCACTATATATGAACTGAAAAAGGAAGAGCAAGTTAAAACCCCAAACAAACACAAGGAAAAAAATAGAGGTAAAGTAGAGAAATCAATAAAAAGCACAGTAGAGAAGACCAATGAAACCAAACCTGACCTTTGAGATCAACAAAACCAATAAACATTTAGCGGGACTGGCTAAAAGAGGGAGGTCACAAAGCATCAAAATTAGAATGAAGAGGACCTTACAGAAAGGAAAGGATGATAGGGGAAAACCCTACAACTCCATGCCAGTAAATTAGACAACTCAGATGAGGAGAAAAGATTCCCAGAGAGATATTCATTACCAAAATTAACTCCAGAAAAAGCAGGAAATCCGAATAGAAGTATAACAAGTAAAAAGACCAAAATAGTAACTAAAAAATTTTCCCACAAAGGAAATTGCAGTCCCAAAGGTCTTTATTGGTGAACTATATCAACAATTTAAAGAAGAAATAATAGCAAGTCTAGACATATTCTTTTAGAAAATAGAAGAAATAGAAGAAAGGAACACTTTCCAACTCAGTTTATGAAACCAGCATTACTTTGCTCCCAAAGCTAAATAAAGGCATCACAAGAAAAGAAAATATCGGGTTGATAGTCATCAAAGACACAAATGCAAAAATCTTTTTTAAAATTCACAAAGTTGAGTGACATATTTAAAAAGATGATATATCATAATTAAATGGGATTGATTCAAGAAATGTAACATACCATAAAATTAGCAATGATATAATTAATAACAATAATTTTATTAAATGTGGAAGAAGCATTTGCCAAAATCTACTATTCATTCATGATAAAAACTTTTGGAAAGCAAAGAAGAAAATGAAGCTCCCCCAGCCTGATGCCTGTATGAAAACCTGCAACTAATATAATACTTAGTAGTGAGCTGATGCTTTCACCTCTCCTACTCAACAGCAGAGCAGAGCTGCTGGCTAGTGAAAATAAGAAAACAAAAAGAAATTCAGCCATTTCGTTCGGGATGTAAGAAGTAAAACTCCCTTTGTAGACAGCCCCAATCCTAAAGGCAGACAATATTAAGAGAATCTACAAAACAGCTACCAGACCTAATATAAGTGGTTAGCTGGGTTCTGCAATAAGAGGACATTATATGCAAATCAATGGTTTTTCTAGAATGGTAACAGAAAATAAAAAAAAATGAAATTAGAAAATAATTTCATATATAGTAGCTTCCAAAAACAGTAAGTTACTTAAAACAAAATAAAAAATGAAAAAGTCTTTTATGCTGAAACCTTAAAATTTTGTTGGCAGACATTTAAAGGGACCTAAATAAACAAGAGAATTCTCATGGTCATGGTTAGAACAGTCAATATTGTTAAGATGGCACTGAATTAATCTACGGATTCAGTATTATCCCTATGAAATCCCATCAGAGTTTTCAAATAGAGATTGACAAACTGATCTCAAGTTGTTTGTGAAAATGTAAAGGAATATCCCAAACCATTTTTTAAAGGAAAAACAAAGTTGGATGACTGTTACACTTCCTAATTTCCATTTTCACTATAAAGGTAGAGTAGCTAAACCTATGGGATTGCATGGCATAAGCATAGATCAATGGAGCAAAAGTAAAGTCCAAAACAAATCCTTGTGTTTATACCAATAAACTGGTCTACTAATTTTTGATCATAGCAGGAAGCCAGATAGGTGGGAGAAAGACCAGTCCTCTCAACAAATGATGCCAGAACAATTAGCAACTTTCTAAATATGAGGAAAAAAATCCTCCATCTAAACTTTATACCATATGCAAAAATCAGCTCAAACTGGATTATAAATGCAAGAGTTAATCTAAAATTTCTTGATTGATTGAGCTGTCTACCTAAATTTCTGCAGAACAGAGACAGTATTTGAATATATTTGTATGTTTGATAAAGTGCTTATATCTATAATGTATCTTTTAAAAAGACTCCCTTACAACTATGTAATAAAACAACAACTCAATTTTTAAAATTCATATAAGATTTAATAGCTATTTCACCAAAGAACATATGTTAATGGCTAATGAGTACTTGGAAAAGTGTTCAACATCAGTATTTGCATCCCCCGATGAGGAATATAAATGAAAACCACAGTAAAGAACTACTATACATCCACTAGTGTGGCTGTAGTGGAAAGGTCTGACAATAACAAGTGTTGGCGAGGATGTGGAGAAACTTGATTCATTGTTGGTGGGTATGTAAAATGGTGCAACCACCTGAGAAAAATAATTTGGCCTTTTCCAAAAATGTTAAACATATATTTAATATATGACCTAGCAATTCAATCCTTACTGTATCCTAGAGAAATAAGTTGACATGTCCACACAAATATTTGAATATGAATGTTTATAACATCATTATATATAATAGCCCCAACCTAAAAATATTACAAATGTCAATCGACTGATGAATGGATAGACAAAACAAGTATATAACCGTACAGTGAAATTCTATACAGCAGTTTAAAAAGTGAAATATTGACACACATTATAGCATACATAAACCTCAAAAACCTTTCATGCCTGGTAAGAAAAAGAAGGCAAGTAGGAAATATTTCATGATTCAATATACTATGTACGAAATGTTCAGAAAATGCAGGAAACAGGTGAGAGTTAACAGCTAGGAGACAGGAATGAAGAATAACTGTAAAGAAGCATGAAGAAATTTCTTAGGAATGTTCTACAACTGGATCATGATAGCAATGTGATGACACAATGACACAAATTTACCAGAAACCATTGAATTTAATGTAAACTGTGCCTCAAAAAAGTTATTTTTAAAACCCCGTAAGTCTAGCTATTCATGGACAGGTCTGCTTGATAGAACTAGCAAGACATGTTCTCATCCCCTCTGTCTCTCATTTGGCTTCTTAAATGCTGGCTGTAGCTGGAGTTTGTTCTCCATCATCCTGACACTCTTATAAGTGGGACAGTTTGCCAATACTGTTTCAAAATGGATTGTGTAATAGGGTTATTGGTACAGATGCTGAGGAAATGTATTTATTTCTAAAAGTGAAATTTTTTTACAAAATATTTTCACTTACCCGCAACATTTTATGAATTTCAATGTTGATTTTTCTAATGACTTTTTGCAATTTTGTAGGAGAATATATGCAACAGATGATAGAAGAATCAGTCCCATAGACTGTAACTATTAACTTGTCCCACTCTGCCACAGCTGAAGTCACCGTGGGCTAGCTAGGAAAAATGTGTTGTCAGAAGCAAAAGCAATTGTTTGTTCACTATGGCTTTTTAATGGGATCTTGCATTAATGCATATTAATGTACCCAAATTGGCATCATTTTGTAAGCAATGAAAGTCCAGAAACTGAATGTAAGGAATATTATCACTTCCTTTATATTTTATAAAAAATGAAACCAAAAATAGTAGTTGATTATAATGTGGCTGGTTTGCATGTATTAATTACACGATGGCTCATCACCTCACCAATAATGAGATTTTAGGAGAATTGCCTTAGATTCTTGACTATGTCTCTGGGATGTGAAGTGCATAATCTTGGCCTTGTATCCCATCATCCCTATATACACAAAGATATCATCTGATGTAAAATCATAAGCCTGACTTTTAAAAAGTACACATGATACAAATTATCCCCAACAACCTCTATCATTTCATCACATTTTGAGACAATAAGCTTATTAAAGTAATGTTGCTCAAATGTTTCTGTTGCTCAAACCAGTTTTGATTTTTTAAAAAACTATGCTGCTAGAATTTGCCTCAGATTTTTTAAAATAGTAAGATTGACAAATCTTTGTCCTTAGATGGTTGATTTAATGTTTGGAAACAGCTGAGAATCTTTCAGAGCCAACTTGAGGATTAAGATGGTTTATAAAGCTGAGGACATAAATTTTAATTGAAAATAGAATTTCTCTATTTAGCATCCATATATTTGCTCATGTGGTTTACAAACTATTTTAAAGGCATGATAGTATCTGTAGATATGAGAACACTGATTTTTAAAATTTTTAGTGTTTTTTATGGAGATACATTTCCTAGTGATGTTCAATGGGGATTTTTTTTTTTTTGTTTTAGTTTAGTGACTAATTACCATGTAAGTCTTGGAAATCAGAAAAATTTTATCACCAAGCAGTTGGAATTCAGACAATGTGATGGATTTCAGGACTTTTTGAAAGTTGGAACTGTCAGTGTTCCTCTTCTGTGTGGGGATAAGGCTCCAATTTTTCCCTCTGGTTCAAACTCTATTTGGTTTTAAGAGCGATATTTTAAAATGGGCCAGTGTCTTCTCACTTTGAAGTTTTCAATGGTTCCCCAAACTAAAGTCTTGCAATTGTTAGCACTATTACCTTAGGTCAGAGATAGGTTCATTTGTACAGTTGTCTCCATGTCCCCTGCAAGGAGGGGCAAGGTTGCTTCACATGAAGGCATGTGTCCTACTCTGTGCCACCTCATCCTGTTTCTGGTGACATCTTGAGGCTCTGAAAGGGGTGCTCAGGCCACTGCTTTCTCTCTCCTGTCACCAAGGGAATTTTTTTTTCTCCTACAAACCTTTCCTTCCAGCCAGAAATGCCCATCTCTTTCCAAGGAGAAGCCCACTACAGAGGGACTGGGACACTTAGGGAACTACTTTTGTTTTTTCTCTGTAATCCCTTTCTTCTTCCACGGGCTGAGTGCATGCTGGAATGGGTAGGAATGGAGTGTGGACTTGAGGCTCAACCTGTGTCCAGTGTCCTCCACTTTTTGACATTCAGGCTCAGTCATCCAGACCAGCCCATTCCACCGGTCAGTCTTCACTTGATGACTTTCTTTCAAATGACGCTGCTCCTCTGTCCTCTGCCAGTGGCAGGCCTGACCCACCACACCCCCATCAGCCATGTTAGTGGGTATTGATATCCAGTGGTGGACAGGCTTTGGGTTCTTTCTCATTGGGCTCCTTAAAAACCAGAGTCTGTGGCTAGCTAAGGAGGCATTGACCAGAAAAAAACTGGACACAGTGGAGCCAAGGTTGACTCAGTCATGACACTCTTCATGTCTCCTGCTGTGGCATGCAAAATGTTTTATATCCTGACTCCTGTCTGCTTTTTAAGCCTCTCCTTTTCCATCCTCTTGCAATGTATGCAATTTTTTAAATAGGTCATATGTTCTACTCTCAGTCATCCAAAACATTTTGAGCAGTGTATTAGTCTGTTTTCTATCACTGTAACAAAATACCTGAAACTACATACTATGCAATGAAAAGAGGTTTATTTGTCCCAAAAAGCATGGCACCAGCTTCTGTTGGCTGTGGTGAGGGGATTGTGATGGATGGCATTACAGTGGTAGCATGCAGAAGAGGTCAAATGGAAAGTCAGGAATCCAGAGACAGGTTTAAGGGTCAGGCTTTCTCTTTAAAACAACTACCTCTTGAAAACAACTAAAATCAGAGATCAATATCAATCCTTTCTGAGGGCAATGTCCCCAGCACCCTGATTTCTTTTCACTAGGCCCATTCATTAATAATACCATTATATCTTAACATCTCTATACTGAGGACCAAACTTCCAATACATAAACTCTTGGGGGGATACATGGAAACCATAACCAAACCATAGCCAACATCTACAGTATTCTGAGCTCAAAGACAACACATGACATCATGGTAGAGGCTTGACGCAGAATGAAGGAGTTCACATCCTAATGGAGATGACCCTGAACTAAACAATAAAATAATAAGAAAATACCAGATGGTGGTAAATACAAAATGTGCCTGAAAGTGCTTGGTGAGCACTTTACATTGAGTGACATGGAAGGCCTTTCTGAGTAAGTGACGTCTTAATCTGAAATTTGGAAGGACCACAGTGCTCAATGCCCGTCTCTGGGACCAAGACATAAGGGAAGCCACTGGAGGATTTTAAGCAGGGTAGTGATGGGTTGGGTTTCTGTTTTATGGAGATTACTCTAGCTGCTGGATGATGGGTGTTAGGAAGCAAGAAAGCAAGCAAGAAGACAAATGTATTAGTTTGCAAAGGCTGCAGTAACAAAATATCACAGACTGGGTAGACCAACAGCAGAAATTTATAGTTGTACAGTCCTGGGGGCTGGAAGTCTTAGATCAAAGTGTGGGCAGGCTTGGTTTCTCCTAAAGCCTTTCTCCTTTGCTTGCAGATAGCTTTCTTCTCCCTGCATCCTCACATGGTCTCCCCTCTGTGTCTCTCTCTGTTTTAAAAGATGCCAGCCAGATCAGACTAGTCACTCTAACCTAATCATGTCTTAGAAGACCCTACTTCTAAATATAGTCACCGTCTGAGATAATGGGGTCAGTACTTCAGCACAGGAACTTCGAGGAGGACACATTTAACTCACAATCCCCTTTGAGTACACATCCCTAACAACTTAGAGACCTCTCCTAGCCCCACCTCGTAACTGTTCATCCTTTCCCAGTTTTGTCACCCCAGGGTCAAGCCCTTACATATGGACCTTTGGGAGACTGGTATTCAAACCACAGCAGAGAGCCAAGAAAGTGGTTAAGCGTGACTACTCTGGTTCTGTAGCTCATGTTGATAGTGCCATGTATCAGCCCATGGGCCACTGTACCTTCGTGCAAGGCATTTCCCTGTGGGGAATTCCCATTCACATGCACCCCACCTTGCACCAAACCCTCTCATCCATACCACTCTTCCGGATCTCCCTAACTAGATTCTAGTTTTTTGTTAACACTTCAGCTCAAGAGCTGCCTCCAAGAAGTCTGTGACCCCATCCGCCTGCCACATGCCGGAGAAACGTCACTCTGCCACATCTTAACATCTCCTACAGATGTGCACGTGTTCTCAATGCAGCCTTTCTGTTGCTGGTTTGCTTGTGTTCTCCTCCACCAGACCATGAGGATGGCAAGTGCTATGGCTTATTTCCCCACACTCCAGGGTGGAGGGCATGCCTCCCTGCGGGCTGCAACAGATGTTGGCGGAAGTGAAAGGAAGCTACTTGCTGAGGTTTTGGTGGTCACCATCAGCCCCCTGGTGCCACTTGGCAATGACGAGTTCCGGCAGTCAGAAACTTTTCCATTTACATCTTTCCAGTGCTGACCGTGGCCATGCCTTTTAAGGGCCTGGTGACGTCAGTGGAAGGATGTGTTTATCTAAAGACAGCAACATCTGGGGATTGGAATGAGGAGGACAGATTGTGATGATCGCCACAGTTCAGAGCCTGGATACTTTAAAGATGTTTCCAGTTCTTATGTTGGCTAGACTGATGCAGTAAGATTTTTTTAAAAAAGTCTCCACATTCTTGGGATTTTGCAAGCATATCACTTTCGTTTGTTTTCACGGTCACCTTCAGTACAGCATGTGACATCGAAGGGCTGGTATGACTCCTTTGCAAATGATTCCCCTCTTAATTTCCTTGGAAATCTTATTTACTGTGATGCTAAATGCCTGCAGCATAATGCAGACAGCACTGGCCTGGGAGAGGGGGCCCTGCCCTGTGTCTGCACAGACTTACACGGGGATGGAGGGTGTGTTTGCCACATGCAGGCCACTATGATTGTGGCTGAGCTGGCAGGATCCTGAGGGAGACTTCTCACTAAAGCATCTGCTCCCAATGACCAGAGGGACAATCAGCAATTAGAAAAATTGAGGATACAATTACTATACATATAATACATATAGTACATATAATGTACTACATACCATATATATGTTGTTTGTACATATATCAGAAATACATAAAAGCTACACACATGAGATGTGATAAAAACTATAATGTTTACACTTTTGAAAAATGTATTACAGTAACAGACACATTGCCATTAATCTGCCTCAAAATACTTGCATTTGTTCAAATTTATCCCATCATTCTTGCCACTTTATGAAGCAGTTTTAGAAATTTGTCACAAGTGTCTTTAGTTGCACTGTCCTGGCTGCCTTGATGTCCTGAATTGTTTAAAATGTTCCCTTTCATGGTTCTTTTGACTTGGAGGAAGAGCCAGAAATCTGGTGCTAGATGGATGGTGACACATGACCTTGACAGAAACTGCCATAAATGTTTTGGAAAAAATATGTACATATACACATAGCTTATAGGTCGATGAATGATAGATAGATAGCACTTGCTTGTGTGGGCTAAGGCTTCCAATTTCCAATTTCTAATTTTAAAATGGGTGAGTTAAACATTTCCTCTCTCTCCCCAAAAGCCTCTATGCTTTGTTTTTCATTGGTTTGTGAATTGTCATCTTTCTTTTTCTGAGAGTCCGTGATCCTGTGCTGCTTTCACCTCCCCCGATCCTGTTATTCCTGCTTGAGGCTTGGCAAGAGCAGGGAGGAGTAGGTAGGCAGATACATTAGCTGAGATGAGACCAGGGCAGGGCACTGAGTCACAAAGAGCAGGTCCTACTGTACTTTTAGCCTTCGCCCAGCTAGAGCTTTGAACCAGAAACTTTACTTTATAACAGAGCTATGTTTTTCCCCACCAAACACAAAGCCATCTTCTCCCTTTCTGAGGTGCCTCATTCGCTGTCACAATCTCATTTTCCAGGGGCCGCAGAGTTGCCAGCTCGGGGAGCAGTGCTGTGTAGACAACCCCAAGCTATGCTCTGGCTTCCTTGTCACGGCAAATGAACCAGAAAGTTCTCTGAAACGATAGGGCCCTGCAGACAGAGGCTTGATTTCTTTTGTGCACATGTGTGATATGCATAAGAAATCATTATCTCACCTTAAGCTGGGGTCATTTTCTCCCCTCTTTTACTACACAGCTATAAATTTAATTATTTGGTCACTGCTGCTTTAATTAAAGTCTCACTTATCTTTAGAGGTTTCATTTTTAAATTTCTAGAGATTAGGATTATCCACAGCATGTCAGCTCTTTTTATGTCCATATACTATGTGGTTCCTGTAATAATATAAAAATGAATTACTGAGATACTAGAAGCTAATCATATTCTGCATTTCTCTCCTAATAATCCCAGATTACATTAATCATAAATGTCAGCAGTGTCTCTAGATGACTTCTTGACTTTTGACAAAAAGCCTTCATTCTGGGCCTTTAAATTCCAAGGTCAAGGAGAATATAACATTCAGAATAATTATTAGCATTATTTTACCTTGACATTTCATCCCTGCTTCCGGTTTAACGTTCCACCCAGGCAATGCAGACGAATGCCATCTTTCGATTCACTGGAGGGAATTGCCCCAATTAAACCTGACTTAAAGGCTATTGGAAACGCTGTATTAATTTGCTGTTCTTCTTTAAAATAGACAATATTTCATGAAGGAGAAGAATTTTCATTAAGAGCATTAAGGACTTGCCGTGACATGAACAAGCAATTTTTGAACTGACTCTTTTTCTCCCCGGGCTAGAATGATAATCACCACGTGCCTTGGCTGGACCAGGGCCTTCCCCGTTGGCAGACTTCTGTCGGGATGGGTCTCCTTCTTGTCCTTGTAGCGTAAAGATCATCATCAGAGTTTTGTCACATGAAAAACAATTACAAGTGTCGTTCAGAAATCCTGGTCTTTCCAGGGAGCAGGCTTCCTGCCAGTTCAATCTCTCAATTACAGCTTTCTCTCTGTAACACTTCTACCCCCCAAAAAAGTTAGACTGTTATTACAGCATGTTCTAGAAGTCTCTAATCCTACATTTTCTATTTAAGACAGAGGTGAAGAGCTGCTTTCTCGAACAGATGTACCACGAAGACAGAGAACTTACCAGACTTATTTAGTGATATTTTTAGGTGCTTAAATAGGTGGACACTCAACAAACTTTCAAAGTGAATGAAAGGAAACCATAAAACACAAGGGCCAACACTGTGAGCTCTGGACTCAGTCTTGTTATCTACTGATGTTGTATTACTGGTCAGTTCTGTGACCTTGCTAAACCTCAGTTTTCCCTCCTGTAAAATGGGGATAATAGCACAGACGTCACTGCATTGGTGCAAGTATTAAAGGAGATGATGAATGGAAGGAAAGTGGTTTAATTCCCTGTGTGGCCAAGGTTATGCCTGTCCAGGTAAGCAGAGATAGATCAGGGCACTTTCCTGCCCTCATCCTTTACTTCTTCTCTGGGTGGTTTCCCTGGGATCCAGAAAAAGCTATGACTACCCTGCTGCCAGCTCGTCTATGAACTGTAATCATTCATTTTCCAAGCATCAGGAGCGAAGATGCAGAAATTCAGCCTCCTCCCTAGAATTTTAAGCCAAAACTCCTAGTATCCAGTTCTGCCTGACCCGAGTTGCTATTCCAGTAACTCATCTTGGCTTTCATCCTGCAGCAATATGTCCTTGGATACCTGTCTGTCTGGACTGATCATCTGGCTCCAGGGTCTCACCTACACCTATGCCACAGCCTTGCCTTCCTGGTCACCTTGGTACTTTCTCTTCAACTCAGGATGTCACAGGCCTCTCTGCTTGTGCTAATCTCATCTTTCAGTTGCTGTTGGGTACTGGCCTGGCCTGCTCCTCTGCAGCCTGGCCTGCTTCCTGGCTTAGTACTTACAGTTGTCCTTTCTTATTCAGGATCTCTGGGTGCCCTTGATGTCTTTAACTGAACAAAACTAATATTATAATATCTTGTCTCTGGGAATTGCTAATGTCTAGTGTTCATTACAAGAAGGAACATCTCTTTGCTAATGCTAGTTTCTCAGACGAAATAAACAAAGTACTCTGAAATACTGTTGACATGCAGAAAAGAAGCAGAGAATAAAAATGATACCCACCATGGACTCTGCTGTGGTTTAAATGTGTTTCCTTAAAATTCCATGTCTTGGAAACATAATCATCAAATTAATGGTATGGGAGGCCCTTCAAAAGTCATTAGGAGTAGTGAGGTCATGGAGGTGGAGCCTCATAATGGCATTAGTGGCTTTATGAGAAGAGGAGAGATGTGACTTAGCACTTGCTCTGTCTTGTCACATGATATCCTTTGCTTGCTATGACGTAGCACAAGGCCCTTAGCAGAGGCTGAAACCATACTCTTCTAAATTACCTGATCCTCGGTATTCTGTTACAACAACAGAAAATGGACTGAGATAGGCACTTAAGTATGAATATTTAGCTAGAGTTTTTCATGTTTTAAAATAACTGGATGTTAAAATACAGTTGACTCTTCTTTCCAGATCTCTGCTCAGTGGTCTAGCACTTTGTGTTCATTCCTTAGCTCAGTTCCTAGACCACCCTAGGAGCCTAGCTCCAAAGCCCACACTTGTACGTCTTCATTTCTCACTGTGAGCTTTTCCCCTTCCCGGGTATGGCCACTGGTAGTGAGCCAATTTCTTGCTGCTTCCCTGGGACTATGTGTTGGGGTTTTTGTTGGTCCCTGTTACAGCCTATACTGTGTCATCCCGGAATTTATATGCTGAAGTCCTAATCCACAGTACCTCAAAATAAGACTGCATTTGGAAATAGGCCCCAATGCAATAGGACTGATGTCCTTCCATGAAGAGAAAGAGACATGAAGGGTGCTGTTATGCCTTGTATCTAGATGTCTCTCCAAAACCTCACATGCTCATAGATGGGGCATTTGGGAGGTGTGTGATATTGGGTTAGTCCACTGGGTTAGTTTAGCATAGCTGTGGGTGATGGGTTTACTGAAGAGGGAAGACCCACTCTATGTGTGAGTGGCACCAAGCAATAGGCTTGTAGCCTGGATAGACTATAAAGGGAAAGAATGAAGGCAGCCTGGCTGCTTTCTGTCTGCCCTGCCATGGACTGTTTCTCCTCTGCTGTGCCTCTCTGCCATAGGCCTTGACTTGAAGCCAACTGACTATGGACCAAAACCTCTACAAACTGTGAACTGAAATAAACCCTTTTCACTTTAACTTGTAAGTGTTGGGTATTTTGTCCCAGCCCCGTCCCCTGAAAAAACTAAGACAGGTACATGTGTACAAAGGAAAGGCCACACAATTACACAGGGAGAAGGTGGTGGGGCAGGAGCCTCTGGATGAGCCAACCCTGCCCACACCTTGATCTTGGTCTTCCAGCCTCCACAACTAGAAGACAATTAATTTCAGTCATTCAGACTACTGAGTTTTAGTATTTTTTCATGCATGGCAGCTCTAGCAAGTAGCTATAACTCCTTTTAATGGCGTAAAAGACTTTTGCTTGGGACTACACCCTTCCATTACCCTCTTCGACAAAAACTCTACATCTTATCCCCACAGGCACAAGAGACCCATTGCTCTTTATGTTGAGACTCTGGAAAACCTGTGGAATCCATAAACTGCTTCACTGTCAGCTCTGTCTTTGTTCATTTCTGGCATTTAGAGGTTCCTTTATTTTTCCTTCAAGCTTAGCTCTTCCTCTGTGTTTTTATGTTTTATGTAGTATATATGAGTGTCTTGCAACTAGAAGAATCCAGGCCATCTCAGGTTTACTTGCCATGTTGCTGTGGCACATTCTTAAATCCATTTAGCACTTTCTTGCATCCAGTTTTTTCTCCATTCCTCCTGACAATTTTTGTAAGACTGCATTACCACCTTCGTGCTACAGATGGAAAAATGAAATCTCTGAGAGGTTAAGTGATTTTCCTGGTGTCATGTAGCTAATAAATAATGGAACTTTTGCTAGAACCTGGTACCAGCAGTTTCCTTCTTTGCCATAGGCACGTACAATGGCAGCAGTTCTATAAGGTGTAAAAGTGATATTCTAGCTCTCTAGGATATAACTTTATAAAAAATGCCACAGAATACGCTTGAAATCTCTCCAAATTTAAGAAACTGCTAAAGTTCTTCCAAGTCAAGCTGTGAGATGCTGTCAGGAAAATTTACATTTGACTGTTTCTCTTCCGTGGATCTAAAAGCAGCTTTTGAGTACCCATGAAAACTTTCTCTTCCACACCATCCATGCCATGAATCCTGAGGCAGATTTTTGTCTCCATTTATAAAAATTTCTAAAATTTAGCAGACATTCTATATTTTTTCCTAGTAGATTCTAGTGCCAGCATCCAAAGGATTTTCCTCATTAGGATATAATCCTGGAACCCTGTAATGTGCAATGTGTGTTGTAGAACGAAGATGATGGAAATATAACTTATCCATTTGGATACAGAGATGCTTGAAAATAAATTTTCTTTGTATTCCCACCAGCTTAGGTGTAAGAAAGGTCCTTTCTGGAGAGAAACTCTCTATTGTTCCTGTAGCAGCTGCCCATCACAAAACTCTGAATTAATGCACCACTTTCCGCTCTGGAATCTATAATCAGCATTTTGAATTTTTTCTTTTTAATTGATACATAGGAATCATGCATATTTATCAAGTCTAGTGTGATAATTCAATTCATGGGTACAATGTGCAGTATAAAGATCAAATCAGGGTAACTGGTATTTCTATCCCTTTGCATATTTATGATTTATTAATGGAAATCTATTATTATTTATTTGAAGCTTTTAAACTCTCTCACCCATAGCCAGTGTCACAGGCACAGCCAGGGTCAGAGACCTAGGAACTCTAGAAGAAAGTTCTAGTTTTCCCATAGACTCTGGCTCTTGCCCATTACCATTCTTCTGCAGCTTTTCTTGTCTTAATCACACACACACACACACACACACACACACACACACACACACACACCCCTCTTGCCTACAGCCTTAGTCATGGCCTTTCCTGACTGCAGCACAGCTCTTGCACTGTATTGGACTTTAGCACATGCATTTTACATGCAAAAGTTACTTCATTCTATATTTAGCTTTGTTCTGGCTTCCTTACTAGTCTTTTTACTCTATGCAAAGGAATTGTTAGGTTGGTGGCAAAATGTTCCCAAGTCAAAAAACTTTCTTTAGATAATGGCAAAGGATAAATTCTTGAAAATATTCATCATTTTTTGGTTGTTTCTTGTTTGTTTGTTTGTTTGTTGTTGTTTTTTAGTTCTGGGGATCAAACTCATGACCTCGTGCTTGCCAAGCTGATGCTTGTATCCCTAGCCCTGCTACTTGTAATTCTTAATTTTCATTAAATAATACATAAATTAGTTTAAAAAAAAACACTTGGTAATGGAGAATTGTCTCGTGGATACAAAGTTTTGACTTAGAAAGATAAAAAAATTCCTAGAAGTTAGTTGTATATCAACATGAATGTACATATCACTATTGAACCTTCTATTTAAAAATAGTTAACACTGTATGTTTTATGTTATGTATATTTTACCTGAATCTAAAACACAAACAACTTGTTTTAAATGTCCAGTGTTTTTTGTGAACTGCCCACATATTTTCTGGAACCAGGCTACTCATACATAAATCACTAAGTAGTTTCACTGTGTCCATCTGATACTCCAAAGCCTTCCATTGCCTCTTAACTGTGTGTCTCAGTCACGTTCTTATCCTTGAGACACAATATGTGACACATAGTTTAAAGGAGGGGAGGTTTATTTTGGGTCACGTTTCAGAAGCTTCCGTCCATGGTAACTCAGATTCAAACATAGAAACTGCACGGTAGGAGGGTCTGGCTGGAGCAAAGCTGCTCACATCATGGCGGCCAGCTAGCAAAGGTAGACACTGGGGAGGGAGATGAACCCTTTGGGGTCAGGGCCCAGTGCCCTAGCTTTCTCATCACACTCACCTCCTACCAGCAGATCGGCTGCTGCATCCCTATGATCTGTCCAATGCTTTTCTAAAAGCTCCCTCTATAGCTACATAAAGCTTTGGTGGGACATCTAGATATAAACTATAATAGTGCATTGACACTATTTTTGGATACAGAAGTAGAATGAAAGGCAGAAGAATTCTTTGTAGACTCACGCATGCGTGCTGGTATTTCTTCTTGGTTGACCTTTCTGTGCTCCCCAGTTACCCTTCCAGGAAGGTGCCTTGCTCAGAGCAGGTGGTTCTTCAGTGCTCCTGGGCCCCCAGGTTATCATGTCACAGTGGTACTCACATCGCACTCTCTGGAACATGTTATGATGTGCATGATCATGGAACAGAAAGTGCACGTCTTTGGAGTAATATCCTCTAGTTCTGTTTTCTTCTAATTTATTAGCTGTGAAAAAAGCAAGGTTAAGGTCAACACCCATGTGATCCCGTCAGTACAGAAGGCATTTTTCAACAAAACCATGCCGGAAGCAGCATGCCAAGAAGACATCGTGGGGACAGTATCAAAGTAACTTTGAGATAGGGTCTGTTCTAGGGAAAAAAGGACTCCTCATTCCTGCCGAGTGCCCCCCAATTATTATCACTGGCTTTGCTGCATTGCTTCCTAGCTATTCAGACAGGCAGATGGCCCCTGCGATGCCAGGAAAGTGCTTAATTGTCTAACATGAGTGAAACATTCTCAGCAGAGTCAGGTGATTATTTCAAACAGTAGGAATTTCTTTTAAAATGGTTGGGGGATTAAAAAAATCAGAAACATAACAACACTTGGATGATTTTGAAGAGCATCTATTTTTGTTTTCCGTTTGAGACCAAAACGCTCCTGGCAAAGTCAGTCCCTGAAATGATAAATATCTTCAATCATAGAGTCCAAGAGGAGGCAGGGGTCTCACTGTACTTAGAAAAAAGCAGGGAATTGAAGCCCAAATGAGAAGATTTTCCTGGAACTACCTTGGTAGATGATGCCTTGGGCATCATCGTCATGTGGAGAAAAATCCCAGGATATTTATCAAGGACATCCCTCCCCGTCGTAATGTTTGGCTCCAACTGTGGCTTTGCAAATGGATGTGAAGTTACTGAGGCTGCTGCATCTGCTAATGAAATGTTCTCAGACATTTTTGTAGAATCATCATCTGAATGATTCTCTGGAAAAATTAATCTTCTCAGATGAGCTATGAACGTTGGACTTCCTCCTCACTTACAGGTGTGGAGGGGAAATAGCAGGTGGAGCCCCTGCACTTGGGATGCCTGTGTGCTTTTACATTGTTTTTTGCTCAACCTGATTTCCTTTATCTGATGGATCCTTGTTTTTCTCCTGCGCATCTTCTTGGCTCACTGTGGAAAATTCTAGCACCTGGATGTCTCCAATTGGCTCTCTCTGAACCCTGAAGCTACGTGGTTAAGCATTCAGCATTTGGGGTACTGCTTTTAAATCAGTGTTGCTCAATTCATTCTTTACCTTAAGGTATTAGAAGATGATAAGGTATATAGTTTGCCAGGCACAGCTTAGTGCTTTAAATAAACCAGCCCGCTTAGCCGTTTGTGGGCTGTACTGTCAGCCTGCAGAGGACAAACAGGCAGGGAGACAGTAGGGAACTTGCTCAGGCCCCACCCTACCCTCCACCACTGGACTCCCTACTGGGCTCATTGAGCAATAATCCTTCAAACAAACAAATGAACAAAACAACTCTTTTCATGACTGCATTTGCTGTTGCCCATGGTTCAGCACTCTTACTGGCCGATCCCAAGACCCCCCTAGGAAGTTACATGGCTCCTACACTTCTTGCAAACTAATCATCTACCTTCAGGAGCAGAGCCAATTGCACCTTTGCATTTTCTGTAGAAATAGCTGAACGAGGTGTGTGTGCTGGGGCCGCAACCCTACCAGGCAGCTCTGCTGCAGGTGTCCGAGGCTATCTGGGATGAGCTGGTCACTTCTGCCCCTGCCTGCTGTGTCCATCACCTGTGGCGCTTCCCCTGTGACAGGGATGATCCCTCATCCCTCAGCAGCAACACAACAGGGAGTCAAGAGTGGGCCACCAATGTCAGTTTAGAAGGACCAGAGGTGGATAGGATTCAGGAAATGGTACCCCGGGACACAGCACCATGGCATTTGAGTTAACATCAGAAGCAGAGTCTTTCTGACCTCTTCCCATCTTCCCCTGAAGAATTCTCTGACCATCTCCTGAATGGGGTCAGAAGAGGTGACTTCCCTACAGCCAGACGAAAGAGATATCTCAGCGAGAAAGAGGACAATGTGATGCGTAGGCCTGGTCAGCTTCTCTGTCCACATGCTTCTCCACAAATGTCCTCCTTCACCAACCCGAGCGTAAACACACACAGGCTGCTCTGCTTGGAATCCTCCCACATCAGGTAAAACATATTGAATAAATGCCTGCTTTTCTCTTGTAAATGCCTCTTTGTTATTGGGGTCTGAGCCATGCTGGTAGAACAGGAATCTTTTTTCCCCTTTCAGCAGCTTACTTGGGCAAATAAGGAAAAACCAGGAACATAATGGGATCTTTTCAGAAGGAAGGTGAGCAGCAAAGAACTAAATGCCAAAAGGCGGCTTCAGTCCCCACTTCCCTGGCTGGGGACCCTCATACAATGGGAGCAACACCTGTGCCTGGGGGTTCGTGAGTTCCTGGCAGACCCAGTTTCCCCAGTCAGGGTCTCCTGAGAGAAGGAAATGGATTGTAAGAATGTTAATAGGGAAGCTAGCATGACAGTGCACACCTGGATTAATCCCAGGGCTCTGGGAACCGAGGAGGACTGAAAGTTTGAGTCTAGTTCGACTCTTCTCCCTCAAACAAATACACAGAGCTGGGGGTGGAGGTCAGTGCTAAGGCCGTGAGTTCAGGCCCCACTACCACAATAATACTAGGTAACACGGAAGTGTGGGAATACCAGCGCTGAGGTGGCTTTTCACTGGCCCTTGACCTTAGTACTGGGTTGTACCCCTGCCCTGAGCTATCAAAAAGATGTCCCAACACAACTGTCCTTATGTCCTGGGCTTTGCCCAATATCCCCAGATGTCTAGCAAAGAGTTTAATTCAGGACATGTGAAATCAGCCTGGGAGTTTTTCGGTGTGGGCCGCGGGGTAGATTCCTTCTGGCTGAGTCTGTTGAGGTTGCCACTGTTGGGGTGAAACACGTGAGAATGAAAGCAGAATTATTTCTGGTTTTTTAAAATTTCATTTTTGTTTTACTGGTGTGGTTCTTGGAGCTGTTTGGAGGTGGGAGCATTGCTGCTGTTGGGAAACCTTCCTCCTGCTCCTCTGGCATGGGGCCATCTCTGCTGCCTTGTGATACCATTCACCGGCTGGTACTTCCCTTGCTGGCTTTGGACTCTGGGTCTTTTCCAGCTTTAAATTCCATTGAAAGCAGAGCCTCATTCACTTTCCTGCACTGGGAAAGAAACTGCTGCGGGCAAGGGTGGGCACTGGCCAGGGCCTCACTTGCAGCACGGGCCTCGAGAGAGGCAGGAAATGATGCTCTTCCTGGGGACTTGTGACCCCCAGGTTCTGCAGGTGACTGTGCATCTCCATCACTGGTGACCAGGCTGTAGGCCCTGAATGCTCTGTTTCAGAGGGCTCTCTTGGGACTCCAGACAGAATGATTAATGGCACTTTAGGCCAACCCTAAAAGAACAAGGAGACAAATATACTTCATTCATGGGAAAACAAGCCCCGGGACATACATCACCTAGGAAAAATGAGCTATTTCAGCAGGTATTTGCCAGCTTTATTGCAGGACCTTTGTGTCTGGAGAGAGAGTCTCCAAGATGTATATCTACATTCTTAAATATATCTATAGTAGAAATACACATGCTTATTAAAAACCAAAAGAAATCACTAGATACTAGAATTTCATTAAGAGACTGCCTTTTATACATCATTTTTCTTATTACAAGAAGAGAGGGGGACCTAGATGAAAGAACGAAACAACAAAAAATAAACACAATTTTATTGTAGAGAAATAAACTACTGCCAACAGTTTGGTCTATGTCTTTCCAGTCATTTATCTATGAGAAGGATTTCCTTAAAAAGTTAGGATTATATTTTTAGAAGGATTTCCTTAAATAATTAGGATTATATTTTTGCTCACACCATTACAACTACATTTTAAAACTTAATATGTATATAGTGAGGATTAAACAAGTACATTCATAAAAAAATTTGAATGCCTTAAAGTGTCCATTATGTAGAAGACAGCTGTTGTAGTCATTATGATTAATTTCCTTCTAGGGTAAATATCATTTATCTATTTATTCTGTAACTTCATTGTTAAATCTTTTAGTTTATTTCCAGTTATAAACAATACTACAGTGATTTTTCTTATGGATAAATTCTTACATATAGCCATGAATCATGCTTTCTCTCTTTGTTGTTGTTTGCTGTTTGCTTCTTGTGTTTGAGACAGGGTCTCACTGGGTACTTCAGGCTGGCCTTAAACTCACTGTGCAGCCTATGCTGGCCTGCAACTTGCAGCAGTGCTCCTGCCTCAGCCTCCGGGAGTGCTGAGATTACAAGTCTGCACTGTCCTACCTGGCTTCATAGCCATTACTATTTCTTTAGGGAAGGATTCTTGGAGGAGAATTGTTGGGGGAAGAAAGTTATCCACTCATTCATTTGACATTTTTTATTGAGTGTTTACTATTTGCAAGTAATTATTTTAAGAACCCAAAATAACAAGAGCAACAAGACTCATTTGGCATTGGCCCCAGTGGAGGTTATACTGCAGGGAGAGAAAAAACAATTTAGCAATTTCAGGGAATTCAAAAGAAAGCCAATTCAAATGTTTGAGAGACACTGAAAACGTGTTCAGCTAGCACAGTAGTGAGGAAAAATGCAAATTAAAATTACAATGAATTGTCACTTTGTACCCACTAGAGTAGCAAAACAAGAAAGAGCAAGCAGAAACTCCAGCAAGTAAAGGTGTGGGAGAGATGGAGTTCGTGTATCCACATAGTGGACTGAAATATGGGTTTTCCCTACGGCCTTTCAGGAAGGTGATCTGTCACATCTATATAAAGCAAAATGCAGTACACTTTAACTCAGCGCCCCAGGAAATTCATCCCGTAGAAATATATTTTAAGGACACACATTCAACAGTGTTTATTGTTATGCTGAAATAGTGGCAAAAAGCTGAAAACAGATGTAAAAAGGAATTATTCCAATACACTATGAGAATCTTTATGCATTCATTGTTTCTTGTGTGATATTAGCTTGTATTTGTGATATTATGTGTATTCTTATGCATGCATAACTAAGGCCGGAAAAGGACTCAGGGATACTGTGAAGACCGATATGCTAATGATAAACAGGAAACACTATCCCAAATATGGCACCTTGGTATTTGAGAAAACAGTGAGTCTTCTCTGTCCTCCCCTGAACATAGACAAGTGACCCTTTTCCCAGGAAAAGAAACAAAGACACAGAGATACAGGGAAGAGTTTGAGCAAACAGACCTTGCCATATTCCTCCGGTATATGGCTGTTATTCACCAAACCTAAACATAAAAATAGTGTTCCCTGGGATTTTGGGGGTTTTTTTTGTGCTGGAAAGTGAACCCAGAGTCTTTGCACTGAACTGTATCCTCAGCCCTTTTTTATTATTTTGTTTGAGACAGGGTATTGCTGAGTTGCTAAGTTGCTCAGGCTGGGCTCAAACTCACAATGCTCCTGCCTCACCTTCCCAGAATGCAAAGCGTATAAGCATGCACTACTGCACGGGGCTCCTCTGGGTCTTTGCATTTTCATTTCTTAAGGCTCCTGTGTCATATAAAATTTGGTTTTGTTGTTACAAGCATCTCAGCAAAGAATCTTAAAATGGGCGAGCAAATAATATTACTTTTACTCTATACTAAATACAGTACTAAGCAAGAAATACCAAAAAGAAAAAGAAAGAAAAAAGAGTGTTAAAGATAATTCTGTCTTAGAGATGAAGAAGCCAGCAAACTAATAAATATATTAATATAAATTTACATACATTTCTTTTACTTTTTTGTGCACTTAGGGATTTCACACTGAGCTATATCCTTAGCCCCATCCTTTTATTTACTTATTTATTTATTTATTTAGAGATATAGTAGGGTCTCCCTAACTCACTAAGTTGCCCAGGCAGGTCTTGAATTTGGGATTCTCCTGCCTCAGCTTTCCAGATCACTAGGATTAATGGTATGTAACACCATGCCCAGCAAGCTTGTATAATTTTTGAAAGCAGGAAGTGATATGTGTTTGGATACTAGCATATTAATATTGGTTATGACAGGGAGATAGGAGGACCGGTAGCTTTTTCTCATCTTGTATTACTTCCAAAAATTATCAAATAAATATAATCATCAGCTTTAATAGAGCACAGCACATACTACAAGAAAGCTAAAAGGAATTCTAAAGTTCATAGCAGAAACCTAGCATCTTTCATTCAATTGCAATTTATATTGTCCATCCTAAATGCCAGGTAGAGGCCAGATCCTTAGTCAGCAATAAAGAAGCCATACACAGGCTTCTTTATTAGTTGTGTAATAAGTTGTGACTATAATTACTGATCACTGTGCTTAGACTGTGAGGTATCATTAACATAGGTGATACGTAGTCCAGAAAAAGTGTCAGCTTTCAAGTCTGATACATTCCACTCTCTGATCTTCCAGTTTGTCACCAGTGTGATGGATACTTTCTCTTCATCCCACCCCATAGGAGAGTCAGTAGGATCTTGTCTTAGCTACTTTTCTCATTACTGAGACAAAATACCCAACACCCACAAGTTAAAGGAAGAAAGGTTTATTTCAGTTCATAGTTTGTAGAAATTTCAATCCATATTTGGCTGGCTCCAAGGCAGAGGTGCATGCTATAGGGGTAAGGGAAAGGAGAAACAGTCCATGGCTGGCAGGATAAGGGAGGAGGGAGAGAGATAGACCCTTCCAGGCCACCCTCACAGCAATCCTCCTCCTCCAATCAGACTTCAATTTCCAGATCACATTTAGCTATAAACTCATTGGTGGACTTATACTCTATGAGTATCACAGACTCACGATCCAATCAGCTCCCAAAACTCCACTTGTGATTGGATAAGGCCTTGAAGTTTATCTACACATAAACTTTAACAAATACCATGAGATAAAGTAGAGGAAAAATACCATGTATAAAACCCAGCAGGCATTAAACACTTAAAACTTGTCATTCAGTCTGAAACTTTCCACTCAAACTCACAGAGCTCTCAGGCTGGACAAAGCAGGAACAGAGGTACAGGCCTTTTGGGAGGCGGGAGGTGTGGTGCAGAAGTGAGACCATCAGAGAAGCAGCCAGGGTGCCGGCCTGAGAACCAGCTGCTGTGGACTCTCTCATCCCTTCTTGGATTTGCTTTTTGCATACTATCGCTGCAAAAATTTCCTCCAGTTCACGAAATTGGTTACTCATCTGATGGCCAGGAGAATGAGGCGCTGGATGAAGTGAGTTGCAACAAAGGAATGTCTGGCATACAGTCTGTTTCCAGAACTTCCCAGTGCTGGCAGGTGTGAGATTGTGCAGTCATCGAGGACCCTGCCAAGGAGATTGGCTGCTGAACGCTGAACATGAAGGGGAAAGTCCCTTGGTGGGCATGTGTGCTGTTAAAGGCAAGTCACAGAAGAGGGTACAAGAAATATCAGCTCCAAAAACACTTCCCAGGCATGGGGACTTGGCCCGGGATGGAGTGGGAGTGTTCTGGCCAGCTCTGAAGTGTTGGGGAAAAGTGGTGAGACAAAGCCTGTCACCTAGCATTTTTTAATAATAGCCTGTGTGTAGCAAGTATCTCACAGTACACAGGGAAAATGCTTGGAAAATAAAAGGCACTGATTTATATTCATGAAAGTGAAGCCTTTGAATATCGTCTTTCTCTCCAGTAACCTCCACAGCAAGAGTCCAGCTTTCTTTCAAATCCAGCTTTCATAGTGCCCCAGTTCTTTGTTGTTTGCTTTGACCTTGAGTTAGAAGTCTCCTTGTAAACCATTCCCATCTTTCCTAGTGGGGTAGGAGCCCCTGGGATGGTCAGATGCACACACACAGCCCTGGAACAGGGCAGCGGGGGCCTGCAGGTGGGCCATGGACACACCAACTCCTCCTGTCAGCAGGAACTTCGCGTCTGAGCTCAGAGATCAAATCTTTTCCTGCCCAGCTTTCTTTCCTAACTCTCTGTCATCTCTCCCTTGCTTGGTGGCATAAAGAGCTCAAGTGAAGGAATGGTAGAAATTCCAGTAAATGACCTCGAACAAAAGCCTCTCCTTTTACATCCAGTGGTCAGCAGAGGGGCCCTGGCTGGTCCTTGACGAGCCTTCAGGGCTCACTGTTTCTCCCGACCACGCACAAAGGGCCTGATGTAACACAGGTGCCCCTAATCGCATCTTGGGAGTTCTCAGGGGTTTGGTGAGGGACTGTCAGGAAAATTGAGTACTGAATATTAAAGAGCTATAAAAAACAAAAAAATCAGTCACAAAGTCACTATAGGTGGAAAATTGGCTCTTTGGAAGGGATTCTAGGCCTAATTCGGGGCAAAAAACTTCACCTCTCCAGGCACCTTCAGCACTTACACAAAATGAGGAGGCTGAGTTAGATTTCTTTGGTTCCTCTTCTTTAAAAAAGACACACACAAAAATACAGTTCCATGATTGTTCTGCCTCAGGTGACAGTTTAGGAGAACTAGATTGAGCACTATTTGGGACATGTTTATTCTAGACAGTTTGTTATTTATCTGAAATTTAACATTTCTGTACCGTATGTGGCAAAGCCACAAAAGGATATTGTGGAGAGGAGAGAGCTACCCTGGCTCTGTCCCCCAGCCTGGCGGCAAGGGCACAAGGAGAAGGTGGCTGTGAAAAGGGGAACTCCTCACCCCCTAGTTCTCACTTTGCCAGGTAAATCTGAACCTTCCCCCAAACCTGGTTGCAGAGCAGGAAAAAGACCTGCCACGCCCCAGCCTTTCTCTAACTAAGGGACATGACAGACTCAACTGTCTACAGCTGATAGGCAGAAAAGCTAACATTTAAACAGCGGTTCCTTTTTCTCCCAGGGGACTCATTTCAAGAAATACTCTCACGGGGTCCCAAACTCTGCCAGTGTCCTTCCCTTCTATGAAAGGACATACTACTTGCACAGAACCTACACAAATCCTCCAGAATACTTTAAATCATCTCTAGATGACATTCATTTATTACTTATATAGCTAGTACTGGAGATTGAAGCCAGGGCCTTGGCTCTGAGCTACACCTCTATTCCCCTTTGGCCTCCCTCACCCCATCATGAGAGATACGGTCTTGCTAAATTACTAAGTTGCCCACACTGAGCTCAAACTTGGAATCTTCCTGCCCCAGCATCACAAAGTAGTAGGATTACAGACACGCACTACTAGGCCTAGCTTCTAGATGACTTATAATACCTAAAACAATATGGACGCTTAGAAATAGTTGTTACCCTGCACTGTTTGGGAATGATGACAAGGAAAATCTATACTTGTTCCATACACACACAACTTGCCTCCCAAATAGTTTTGACCTGCAGTCGTCCTGGTTTGTTGATATGGAACTCGTGGATAGGGCATGCTGGCTCTATCTGATTTGGACTGATTTTCAACCAGCAAAACCCTTTTTTTCTACTAAGACAGCATTCTTTCTTTCTTTCCCCACGGAATTAGTTACCAACATATGACCAAGAAGCTAGGTCACTCAAAATCCCGGGTTACTGTTTGCATTAGAATACAACTATCTCTGTGAGAGTGACCTATCCAGCCCCTGGTGAAAGTAAGAGAACATTGTAAGTCCAGAAGCAGGATTTGCCCCTAAAAAGAAAAGGGAGGGAAATTACACTTGTGCAGCATTTGATAGCTTATAACTTTTTAAATTAAAAATGTTTCAGTTTAATTTTTATAAATAATTGAACAAAAGATATTGTATTAGTTCTATTTTATAGGTAAGGAACCTGGCTTAAAAATGGCAAGTGGCTTACTCAACTCAACCTTTTAGTAAAATGTGTAACCTAACTCATCCAGCTAGGAAATAGTGACTTATCCAAGTTAGCAAGACTCGGGGCTTGGAAGCACAACACTCAAGTGTGGGCCTGAGACCAGGGTGTTCTTTCTTTGTCACCATGATGCCATGCTGTCTGAGGATGCTTCTGGCAGGTAGTCACATGTGGAGAGGGTCTCTCTGAGCCTCAGAAAAAAGGTTCCATTGCCTTTGGTGCTTCTGGCAAATAGTAACATGTCCATCTCACTAGGCCCTCTGCCTTCCTGCTCTTTGGGGTCTCTCCAGGAAGCCAGAGAAGAGAGATATTTAGAGCTGACTGGGAAAAATCAAGTAGCCTGGTTAGCATTATTGTAACAAACATAACATCGCTGATATTGGAGGCTGGATACTCCAGCACACCACTGCTTCCATCTTCTTCCACAAGAGATTAGGCCGTGCCCAACCCAGACAACTTGGGTACTACAAGATGTAGCATCTGCCAGTGAGGGCTGTCTTACAGTTTAGATCAAGACTGTCCTCCCAAAGCCTCCTGTGGTCAAGAGATACTGGAGAGCTTTGAAGCTGAATACATGTGCAGGGCTGTGGCGTGGCCGGGCATAATTGAACTGAGAATGAGGAGACGCCTCAGGGGGCAAGATAGGCCACAGCTGAAGCCACCTGGAGACTTTCTGGATAATTTTCCTTAATTAGCATCATCTGTTGCTCTGAGGGGTCCTTGAACCCCTCTCAAGATCCTGTTCAGGTTTCTTCCATTGTCCACTCAGCTCCTTGCTTGTTCTGGTTAAATACGGGCTGCCCAGCATCAGTCAGCTGGCCGGCTAGCAGAGTTATGAGCTCTGCCAAGGACGTTAGTTCTCCTGCATCCCTAAAGATCATGCTGCTTGTCTCATTCCTTTGGGCTTTTACTGTGTACCCATTTGGGGGACTGAAGAGCAAGGCACAGACCCCAACCGAGAGATAGGGCTTTTAGAAGGTGATTGGATTATGGAAGCACTGTGCTCATCAGTGATTGATCCACTGAGTGCTATTGAATAGGTCTGGGGCCTTGTCACAAGTGAGTCACTGGAGACATGAGCCGGGCTTTATATATATATTACATATGTGATATTTTATATATTGCATATGTGATATTTTATATATTGCATATGTGATATTTTATATATTACATATGTGATATTTTATTTATTGCATATGTGACATGTTATATGTTACATATGTGATGTTTTATATATTGCATGTGTGATATTTTATTTATTGCATATGTGATATTTTATACATTACATATGTGACATTTATATATTGCATATGTGATATTTTATAGATTACATATGTGACATTTTATAGATTACATATGTGAAATGTTATATATTACATATGTGATATTTTATATATTGCATACGTGATATTTTATTTATTACATATGTAATATTTTATATATTACATATGTGATATTTTATATATTGCATATGTGATATTTTATTTATTGCATATGTGATATTTTATTTATTGCATGTGTGATATTTTATGTATTACATATGTGATATTTTATATGTTGCATATGTGACATTTTATTTATTGCACATGTGATATTTTATATATTGCATATGTGATATTTTACATATTGCATATGTGATATTTTATATATTACATATGTGACATTTTATATATTACATATGTGACATTTTATGTATTACATATGTGACATTTTATGTATTACATTTTATATATTACATTATATTATATATGTGACATTTTATGTATTACATATGTGACATTTTATATATTACATATGTGACATTTTAAATATTACATATGTGATATTTTATTTATTACATATGTGAAATTTTATGTATGGGCGGGTAGAACTCCCTCCCTGGCTCTGCCCTCCTTTCTCTGCTTTCTCGCTGCCACAGGCAAGCAGCTTTCTCCTGCCCTTCTGCCATGCCCCTCCTGCCTTGGAGCCCCCTTGACTATGGTTTAAAACTTCTGCAATTGTGAGCCGAAACAAAATTTTCCTTCTTTAAGTTGTGAATACCAGGTATTGTGTCAAAGGGATGAGAAAGTGCCTAAAACAGGCTGTGAGGAAAACGGCACACACTCTTCTCTCTTCTATCGCAGGTATGGGGACACAGGCCCTGTACATGTCAAATGACTAGCAATGACTCAATGGTCATTGGTCAAATCCACTTCTGTGGTCTCTCATTGCATAGCAGAGACTGGATTGCTGGGGTGCTTTATACAAGGAACTAAAATATTGACCTGTGACTCTTATTATATATATATATATATATAGTTATACTGATTTGAACACAATCAGTATTAGGGTTTTAAATAATGCTTTCTTTTACATGGATAGGCCAAAATATTTTTCAGTTTTATGGTATTGATTTCATATCTTCTTTTAATTTTATTTAGCTCCTGTAAAATACTTTCATTTCCTATAGTCCCTGTATGTGTCTAACATTATATTATTCCTTTACATTTATTTATGTATTCTTTTGGTCAATTGTGAGGAAGAAACTACAGCCTATTGAATCCACATTAGACAAATGACTTTAAGAAAATACATATTAGCTGGGATTATGTTTTTTACATTTTTTTCTTTGTTGTTTCTTCTTTCACTGTCAGGAATACACAATCCATTTTTAATGCGTTTTGTAAAAACAAATTACGGGAGAAAAACCTTCACTGTCCAAACCCACAGCTAAAATCCCATTTCTTGACCGCTTCACAGTGCCATCTCTTCTAGCTGTTGACAAACAACACATATTAACATAATGGAGATAATTAAGGGCGGTGCCAGGTACCTTCTCCTGCAGGCTTCCCCGGTTCAGCGACTGCCAATTTCCGCTCCCTCCTAACAGCCCCGAGGCATGGAGATTAACACCTATAAAGTGTGGTGGCTTGAATATAGATGAGGCGAGAGCGACAGGCTGCTTCCTTTGATTAAAACATTAGAAGAATAATTATTACAATAGTGGAATGGCTTAAGCCTTCTGTTGAGAGCCCCCTCTTCCAGTTTACTATGTATCCCTGAAACTTTTTTTTTCATGCCTTCATATGGCAAATCACTGTCATTGAAAATCTTATACTTCAAGTTGAGAACAGTTTGTATGGGTTGAGTTAGGATCCCCAAGACAGGATAATTTCCATTGTTGCTGAGGAGAGAATATTACTTCTGGAGACCCAGCAGGCATTTTATTAAACAATTGTACCAGCTGGAAACAAATTATTGCCTGTATTCAAATTACCATTTAGTATCAGATGCTTTCATTTCAATGGGAAGTAAGCCCTGGGACCAGCGAGATTCTCCTGCCGGTGGGTTTTTTAGCAGCCAACCTAGGCGCAAATCATGACCACCTCTGAAACCATCACTGCTGGTTTTACATCCAGGCTGTGATTACATTTAACTCAGAATCTGGTTTCATTGTCAGTCCTTTCTCTGTCTAAGGCTCTGGAATATTTATGAAGGCACAGAGGGAGAGACACACAGATATTGGGCAAAATTCAAACGCAATATTAATGCACTTCTTCAACTGTGATTTCTAAAAAATTATTGCATGTAGACTATTGCTGCTGTCTCTAGGGCCATCTCTGGTGGTTTTGCAGAGGATAAAGAAATGCTGGCTGTTCTAAAGGCTTTGCAATCCAGAACTTGATCTCCTCTTGGAAAAAGAACAGGACACTGGGATACTGCCAAATGTCGTACAGGCTGCATTACCAGCTAATATCTCCATTCTGTATGTTTAGTGGAGAGATAAGGTCTATAGGACAGTGTCATTTAGAAGGGTGGAGAGAGACACATAATTTCACTGCCAAGAGTGCGCTTTGGTGTATTTTTGGTGGAAATGATCTGTTCTGGCAGTAATTTCCAGCTTCTTTTTTTTTTTAAATGCATATTCTTTTTTTTTTTTTAATGGAAAAATACAACCCAAGACCCTGAAAATTGAGAAGAGACTACTGGGACCACTGCCTATTTCTTTCTTATTAGAATTTGCTTACTTCTAGCTTCGTATTGGATACCTGTTTATTAGAAAAATTAAATGCCTTCCTGCCCGAAAGTTAATTGAATTGGGTTTGTTCAAATCCTGGGGGAAAGTGCCCTTTGGTCATTTCATTCCTTCAAAAATCTGCTACTCCTTTTGACCTAGTTGATTAAAACAAACAAGTGCTCTACGCAATTGTGGGAGTCAGGAGCCCAAATAATTTTCTCAACAAAATTGTCCCCCTCAACTTTCCCTCTGGACTCTCCCTGGTCTTTGTGGTTTCTTAAGGGAGACAGAAATCAACTTTGGGAGAAGTTTTCTTTGGGGGGTGGAGGGTGATGAAACTGACACAAAATTAAAATATTGTCCTAGATTTAATGGAGAGGCCTAAGTAGACAAACTTAAGATTTGAGAGCCAGGAAGTCAGCCTATTTCCCTAGCTCAAAAGTTAGCTGCTAGCAAGAATGTTGCCGTTGCTTTGAGCATGACCAGAGGACAGAGCTCAGTTGGTGGCATTGCCTTAATTGTTTCTATGTGAAACACAAGTCAAGACCCTGATAAAAGCTTGCCAACACCTCGACTCCATTTAACTTGGCCCGTAGATTGGATTCTCCTCCTTTCTACCTGCAGTCCCTCCTCCCCACCCAAAAGATACTGCACCATGTCATCAAGGGATAGAATAGCCTCTTGCCTATTCTAGAATCAGGAGAGGAGTTGATAGCATGTCTGTGTGACAGGCCTGGGGTGAGGTCTTGGTACATGGAGGTACAGATTTGCAGGTCAATATGAGTATCTTTGTGCAAGGTGGCATTTGACATTTAATGAAAAATTAACTTTAAAAAATTGAATATAGTATTGTATTCATTTCCTGCAGTTACTAAAATAATATATGACCACTAACTAGTGATTAAAAACATCAAAGAACTGTTCTTTTACAATTTCTGAGGTCAGAAGTTCAAAATCAAGGTGTCTATAAGGCTGTACAGTAAGCCTCTGGCTTATGAATGGCCTCTATTATAGGGGTCTATTCATAAACTGGATTTGTTTATAAGTCTGACAAAGTGAGTCTCATATACCCTTTACGCAAATATACAATGTAAAGCATTATTGGCTCTTGTCCTCCTTCTTTAGTGTGCCAGGAGTTGAATAATTCAGGTTATTAGAATGAGCGACTTCTACTATCTTTTTGCCTCAGTCCAGTCTCTCAATTATTTGCACTTTTGTTTCCATGTTATTGTTTTGTGCTTCCTAGCAGTTCCCTCCATATTCCTCTTGCTTCTGGACAACCTGGGCTCTGATTGAGCGCGGTACCGCTGTACACTAGTGCAGTGCACAGTAAGCGCACAACAGCGAGACAGTGACAATGTCCAGCAGGCACATGAGCTACTTCTGCGATTTGTTTGCACCTAGGAATGTTCATAATGCAAGGTTCATTCATAGCTGTGAAAGTTCACAACTCGAATGTTTGTAAGTTGGGGACTTACTCTTAAGTCCTTCCTCTGCAAGCTCCAGGGGAGCATCTGTTTTTTGCCTCCTGCTATTTCTGTTGACTGGTGGCTTTCTTCATCTGTCAGCTGCATCCTTTTACCTGTCTCCATCTTCCTGTCACCTTCTCCTCTTTGTGCATCTGTTAAGGAAACTTGTCATCAGATTTAGGTCTGCTTAGATGACCCAGAGTGATCTCCTCTTATGATCCTTAATCACATATGCAAAAATAAGGGCACATTCAGGGAGCCTTTTAATTAAAACCTGGTCATATGGGGAAGGGGACACCATTCAGCCCACTACAGTACCTAAAACTGGTATTTACTTATCTAAGAAACTGTTTGGAAACAAGTGTACTATTATGAATTGATTGGCTGATTTTCATTAATGTATGTATGTATTTATATTCCTTAAATATTTATAGAAATGTAGTAAGATAGATACTCAAAAGTATCCATGCTTTCAAAGAGAAATGATTTGCAGTCCAGTTTTATATTTTTTTCCTGTTTTCTTTTTTGTATTATTCTTGCAAATACACTCTTGTCTCTGGGAATTGCAAGCTCATCTTGGGCTCTCCGAGAATAAGGAACACTTGTTCACAAAAGAAGGGAAAGATGCTTTTGCTCTTGTCTTGCCCATCTTGTAACCAAGGACCTGGTCACCCCAGCTGTGCCTCACATCCTGGTAAGACTTCCCAACAAGCCCTTTAGAAGGGCATCATTCTCTACTACCTTGCAAAAAGGAGGGTGAAATGTCCTCAGCACTCCCCAGAGAGGTGGCTCTGGATAAAGAGACAGAGCACGAGGGACTAGCAAAAGCTTGTTTGCCTTACCAAGGTAGTGCCTCAGACAAGCTCAAGTGAGCCATGGTGATGAGGCCTTAAACAAAAGCTACATGTTTTCCGTGTGTCGCTTGCTTTCATTCCCCGAGGTTCACAAGCCGTTCTCCTTTTCTACTCCTTTTCCAATCTGTGCGGCACTGTTAGGAAAGCAAGTCAGGATCCCTTTGGAGAACCAGCTCTCACTCGAACTCTTCACAAACCTGTCTATGCTTCCTGATTCTTGACCCTGATGCTTGGGTTTGGTGATAAAGTGTGAGTGGTGTTCTCACTTCTACCATGAGCCTTACCCCTGGGCTCCAATCTGGTAGAAAAGCCAGCACTGGGGGTTGGAGAGCATTTGTGCCATTAGGAAGCATGTGAATTTTTATTCCTACCCCAGTACTGTTCTGTGAGTATGGCCCCCTGCAGAGCCCTGTAGGAAGATGAGGTATTTGTAGCAGGACACAGGCATTCCTGCGTTCCCCATCATAATGCCTTCAAAATACCATAAAAACTTCACTCCTTTGATTGGCTGAATTACTAATTGGAACTGGCACCTGGCATCATAAAAAGAAGTGTTTCGGAAGGAACTGTAGATTCATACAAAATTGTGCATCTTGTCTCGCTCAGCCAGTGTATTACCCTCCACTTGAGAGACTGCGAGGAAAAAGAGGCTCACACATCAGTTCGGTCTGTAACCAATCCCATTAATGATTGCTCTCTGGAAGGAAAAAAAGCAGCAAAGAGCAAAACAGATTGCCCTCCCCACTCTTTGTGGTTACTTTGGTTTGGTTGAACTTGGGCATGGGATGTAAGGGTCCTGTCTCATTCAGTTATGACTCTGCAGGGTTAAGCTACAATCGCTGTCTGTCTGTCTATCTGTCTTAGGTGGGCTGCCATAGAAGACTGCACCTCTCTGGGATCTCAGTCTGACATCTCTTCCTTGAAATAGCGTCCTCTGGAGTGTACACTTGTGCTTAGTGAAAGGTTTCCCAGACTCCAATCCAAGAAGCGCTAGTCCTAAAACTTCTTGACAAACAGAAATAAAGAATCTGGCGTCCAACCTGCTTGGAATACTCAGTGTACTGTAATCCCCTCTTGGACAGCCATAATAAGCATGAAAAGCCTCCTTAACCTTGGCGAATGTGCAGTGTCCAAAACGTATTTGACCCCAGAATTCTGCTTTCACACACAACACCTACTGCATAGAGACACAGTCTGGAAATTACTGTCTGGCAGGAGAGTAGATGCCTTGGACTTAGAAAGGAAGGCCTGTGTCTACGCCTGCTGATCTCTGGTCTGCAAGAAGAAATAATTTACATTTGAGGAAACATAGATACAGCCATCTTCCACCGATGGGAAAGCTGCGAGGTGGAAGATCACCAAGCCCTGGCTGGATTCTTGTTTCCAAGTGTCTGTGTGTTCTAGGCGCTCAGAGCAGAGCAGGCGGTGAGGTCTCCAAGGCCAGCAGGAAGGTGGTGAAATCGCTGCTCACAGACTTCTGCAGATGACAACGTGGGTGGTGAACATGCCTGGATGCTTGTTACAAATCCTAGAAGGTCGCAAATCCACCTGGAGGAGAAAGAGCATACAGCAAAACTGGGCATGGTGGCTCACACCTATAATCCCAGCATGCTGGGAGGCTGAGGCAGAAGATCCTAAATTCTAGTCCAGCTTGGGCAGGTTAACAACTTAGTGAGACCCTATCTCAGAATTTAAGAAAAACCTGGGGATACATAGCTCACTGTGAAGGCCCCAGTACTCCAAATAAACAAGAAAAGCATGACGTGCCAGGCCTTTGGATGGGCAGAATGACAATGTGTTATGGATATATTATTGAGAGTCACAGGTGAGAGAGCACAGTGTTTGTACGAGTTTCTAAAAACCTTAGGGACCAGATATTCATCTGCAACAGCAAGTCTCCAAAGGTGAGCAGAGCATGGAAATATCACAGCGACAAGAATCCAAATGTTTACCCTCAGGTCACCTCCAAGGACAATTGGGTTCCCACTTTCAGAATGGCCAAAACGCTCAAGATGGTCAGTGTTCCACAAATGCATCTTAGTGACTTTCGTCAGCGGGGCGGCCTGGAAGTGGCTGGTGCATGTTCACAGCAAGGCACAAGCACAGGATCTGTTCCTGCGGGAAGAATGTTTCCCACTCAGTAGGTGGGTGAGTGGCATGATAGGAGCCTGGGGCCGCAGGATCACCGGTATCGCTCCGGTCCCTGTGGCTGTCGGCCCCCAGTCACGAACTGCTAAGCACATGTGGCATGCAGAAGCCTTGGCTGAGGAGTGTTCGCTAGGCTATTTGTGGATATATCTGAGTGTGTACTTAAGACACCTTGTACGTTTTCCATCTTCCTCCCCACCCAGTGTGGGAGACGGCTGTGATTAGGCTGAGGATGGAGAAGGATGGACCCTTGTAGTCTCTCTGACATTTCTATGCTCTTCACCTTTGAGAATTCTTTTTGCAAGTGAATACTTACCTCTGGACCCAGGGTTTAGAAACTCATAGAAACAGAAAGTAAAAAAATCCCAACTTGGAGTCAGACTAGCTAATTACCATTCTGCCCATCTCACCGCTGGGGGAGCAGTTGGCTTCCCCTAGCAATTTACAGGCAAATGGGCTTTCTTCCTGCTTGGACTTCAAGTCCCTACCCAATCTAGGAGTTTTATTTCCTGTGACTCCCTTGCCTCCTGCTGCACTGGTCTAGCCTCAAACCCTCATCCTTGTCTTACTCCCCCTTCCTGCACCTCACCTAGGTGAAACTGACATCTCTAACTGCTTTTTTCTGGCCTCCTTCAGGACCTAATGTGTTTGGCATATAACTGGATACTACTTTTTCTACTCCACTTTTAAAAAAATCTGTGTTTTACCTTTTGTTTTCTCCAACAAACAAGAACAATAACACCTTGAAGGCATAGAGTCTTTGAATCCCAGCCCCCATATCAATCTAAAGTAGTGATTAAGAGTAGTAGTTTGGTAGTGAATGCTATTGAAAATGAAAAACTTGAAGGCAAGTGTTGAGGAGCTTCTCTCTGGCTACATTTTTTAAAAAGAGTACATATTTCAGAGCAATGTAGACTTTCTAGCTTGAGTCAGACATGCTCATTATCATATGTTAGGAAGGCCAAGGGTAGGTCTACATCATGCACTTCACCCAGGCATTTTGAGGGTAGCAACCCATTCTCAGAGAAGAGAGAACAGAGAGACATGTACTTGGGACAGGCCTGTGGGCCAGAGAGGGATGGAAGGGCTGTCTTAATTTTCCAGGGCCATCTGTAACAAGGGTGCATGGATTAAAACAACAGAAATTTGTTCTCACGATTGTGGAAACCAGAAGTCTAAAATCAAGTGGTAGGGCCGCTGTCCATTGGCGTCTGCCAAGGGAAGATCTTTCCTTACCTTTTCTAGCTGCTGGGATTCTCATGTGTTTTCTGGTTTATACTGTATAAATCCGGTCTGCGCTTTCATCTCCATGTGACCATCTGCGCTCCACATGGCTGTGTCTACATTGCCTCTCTCTCTTAGAAAGACATCAGTCCACCCTGCTGACCTCATCTGAACTTGAATATATCTGCCGAGATTCTGTTTCCAAATAAGGTCACATTTATAGGTATTAGTGAGTAAGATGTCACCTCATCTTTTTAACAGATTCAATTCAGCCTGTAACAAGAAGCAGCTTTGTATTATTCCTTAATACTGTTCATAACCATAAAGCAAAGGCTGAGATGAAACTCTTGGGAAGTCAGTAAAAATAGCAGTGCATAAAAACATTGGTTTTATGTACTATTACTGTACATACAAGGGCTTACATTATTATCTCAGGGCTGGAAGTGAAGAGGGAGTGAGATTTGGGGACATTTTTCTCCCCCATAGGCCAAACCTAGTGGAATCTGAGGTGGGGGGGTATCTGACCAGTCCCCTCACCTGGAGCAGGATGAAGCTAGAATGTGGTTTCATTGGGAGGCAGAGCAGTGACAGCAGAAGAAAGAGGCCCAAAGGACTGTCCCCTAGCACATGGCAGGGAAGTTAGACCTCACGGAAACCAAGGGGAACAGCCCCCACTTTGTACCTAATTCAAAACTCTTCCTCTACCAGGCACAGTGTGGCACATGCCTGTAATCCCAGCTACTCAAGAAGCTGAGACAGAAAGATCACTTGTGTCCAGGAATTCAAGACGAGTATGGGCAACATAGCGTAAACCTGTCTTCAAAAAAACCAAAAGTCTGCTCCTACCTTCAAAACTCTATTCACAGCTTCTGAAGAGTGTCCTTTTTTTTAAGATTATGGACATCATCTTATCAGAAATAAAATACATATTAGACCACTATCTGCCTGTCAGTTTTGATGCCCTAATTTGGTGCCTTAGGCCATTACAACAATTTATTGGGCTGGGGGACAGCTGGGCTGGCAGCCTGATCTTGGTGTCTTCCAGGAAGGTGTGACTAAAGCAGGCTGCAAAGGCAAGGTTGCATCTGCAGAAACTACAGCCTGGTGGAGTCTGCAGAGCCAGGCCCCTGGGGATCTTGTGACTGGAAACAGGAGCTTCTGCTGGGCACACAGACCTTCTCCTGAGGCGGAGGGAGCAGGGAGGGAATGAGCTCACCCAACGTCTCCTTGGCTGGGCTGTTCGCTGACCTGTCTCCCAGACTGCTGCTGGGATAGGAGGGGACTGTGGTCACGGTCCTGCCAGCCAGACCCTACTTGATGCTTTTGCAGAGTACACAGCCTACTTGAGAGAACTCAGTGATGTGAAAGAATAGAGTCCTGAGATTTGGACCAATTTGTAGAAGTTGAATGATCTTGGATAATGTGCAGGTATCTATGGGTGATGTGTTCTTGCATATGTTTGTATGCGTATTTACTTACAGAAGTTTAATCATTAAATCATGTTATCCCCTAAAGATGTTCCCAGCAGCAACAAATCTCTTGGCATGAAATCTATCACAGCAATAAAAACTACTCATGACAAGCAGGATGCTGCAGGAGTTGTGTAAAATAAATATTAAAATCTAGGTTAAAACGGTAGGAGGCATGATAGTCAAGCAGAAATAAAAATGACGGTTGGAGATTATCAAAGCTAAATCCTATCGTTTTCCTGGATAATCAATGTCTTAGATACTTTTCTCTCATTGCTGAGACAAAAATACCTGACACCCAAAATTAGGAAAAGAAAGGTTTATTTCTTACAGATTAGAGGTTTCAGTCCACACTCAGCTGACTGCAAGGCAGCGTGGCATGGTGGGCCATCCTTCATGGCCTGGCTGCAGAGAGCAAGGCCCCAATGGACAAGAGAGACAAACCTTCTTCCCAGCAAGGCATCATATCCTGGCTCCACTCCTGGGCGAGTGAACCATTCATACCACCAATCCGAGCGCTAGACAATAAGCCAACCACAAACAGCATCTATGATTGCAAAAGACTTGGGGCGGGGCCGCAGGAACACAAACCACAACAACGGGGCCGCAGGAACACAAACCACAACAATCAATAAACTGCCTTTGACTTTTTTCATTTTTGTGTGTCAAAAATGATAACAATGCCTTTTCTAGCAGTTCTTGGCAAGAGATCATCAATGGATAGATTGATAACTTGATTGGACAGATTGAGTTAAGAATAAATGAAAGGTTTGAGGGGTGGGGAAGGAGGAAATTTTAAAGAAACAAAGCATACTTTCATGCTCCTAAAGGATTCTTGTTGTGTAAAATTGGCTGTGATTTTTAGCCTGATATTGGCTGTCTAGATTAATAATATTGACTATTTGAGTGGCCTGTGAGTACAGGCTCTTTCTTATTAACTACTCAATTAATCACACCATCTCCCTGAGGAAGGGAATAACACTCCTTGTTTTATAGATGAAGAACCAGAAACTAAAAAAGTCTAGCTAATTTGCCCCAAGTCATGAAACCAGTGGTTCTTAGATGAGATTGCCCAGGATATCAAGAAATGAGCTTGTAGAAATATCAGGTGCCTTCCTTGCTGGTGATCAAGCCCAGGTTTGTGGGTTGCTCAGCTGCTTTCTATCAGATTCACCCTCTCCTTCCCCCCAGTAGCCCATCAGAAGTGTTTTCTCTGCTCCCAAATGCCTAGATCTTTACTCAAGCTCATTGGAGCTGACTCAAGAAATGTGGACTTGTCTGACAGCAAATCTGGGGACCAGGACGCAGGTAAGCATGGTGGCTGGACCTGTCAGTGGACTCAAGTCTTCTGATTGCTGGATTTCTTCTCCCATGCAAAAGAAGACATGGGGTGGGGGTGCATAGGGAGCTGCTGCCCAGCTGGCAGATCTCAGAGAGTCTGAGGACCCTGGCCAGCCACCCAGCCTTGCTGAGCTGCAGGGTCTTAGGTGTTCACACAGGACAGCCCATGGGCGCACAGATATTAGTTTTAATCCCTCCTCTGGAATGGTTAGTATACACCCTGATCAGGAACACCCACTACCTGGGATGATGCCCTATCCTGGGCAGTCCTTTATTCTACGAGCCAGATCTGGGGAGCCCCTTCAAGTCTTTACCTCTTCACAATCTCCATCAATAGCAAAGGATTCATGATTTGGCATCACAGATGTTAGAAAGCATTTGTCACTGCTGTGCCTCGGGAGCTTGGGTTGTATAGGTTGGCTAGGAGCTGTCTTTAGACCACTCTGCCTGAGCACAGACAGGGCATCAGTGTGGAGTCAGCCTGGCATAGACTTCTCACTAGCATTTGGCTTGGCTCTGATTCGATGACTTGATGCCCACTGGAAAATAAACTGAATCCTGCTGCTAGGATTTGGGAATACCTGTGCACACCTCAAATGGATCTTTTACAGAAATCTCTTGTTAAGATGTCTGAAGTGGCACAGACTTCAGCATGACTGTCTGTGTCTGCTTACTTCTTTATGTTTGCAGAACCTTTCTGGTTGCTTTCACTACAACAGATCCCTGTGCTGACTAGGTTACTGTAGGGAAGTTTAGCTATGTGTGCATGGGTACCCGAGAGACAATTATGCACATCTCGGTTCTGTGGTCAGTAGTACCAGGAGTTAGCTTGAAATCTGTCCCAAAAGTGGGCCAATGCCACAAACTAGCTGCCTCCCTCAAGCTCAGACTCCATTTGGAAGAGTGGAGCCTGTAGGACTATAAGGAACTCAGAATTGAGTTTCCTCTGGAGCTAATTGTGAATAGTCTGCTGGCTTAGGACAATTTGCAATATGTATCACTAAAGTAAATTAACCTGTTTACTTCTATTTTTAGTCCCTTGTGACGTTCAAGAAAGGTTTTAATTTGTCTTTTAAGAACCATAGGGCTTTTCAATGTATATGTACTTGCAAATAAGGATACAAGCAGTAGATTATTTGAGACTAGACAATGGAGAAGTGAAAAAAAGCTGAAAATATTGCCTCAAACTTACTACTTTCTGAAACAGACTTTTATAACATTAAGTTGCATAACTAAACTTTATAAGAAAGAAAGCAAAAATAGGGATGCGCTCTCCTTAATTCTATTGAAATGAGATTCATTCATTGTGGAAGGCCAATTAGCAATAAAATTTTCAGTCTTTCATGATCACTTTAAGTTAGTTATAATTCCAAAAAGAAAAACTTGCTTTTCCACAAACTGAAAATAAATGCCAGTTGCCCCACTCTTGTCTTTGATTCCAGTGTCTGAATGTTAGATATTTTGACTTCAGTGCCTTAGCAGGAGTTTCAGGAGTTATGGAAAAAAAAAAAAAAAAAAAAAAGCTGAACTGTCCTCAAAATTCTCACAGTTTGCTACATATGAGCTCCCTGAGAAACTGTTCTTGAAAATGAGTTCAGTCTTTGGAATCGTTTAAAAACGAAGGCCTCTTCCAACTGCACAATGAGAAAGTCAGCAATAACTGCTGTGTTCACGGGTCCAGAGAGCACAGCTGTCAGGACCTGATTGGGTAAGAAGTACACATCAGGGCGCATTAACTGAGATATGTTTGCTTTGGAACTAAGACTATTTTAGAAAGGGGCAGATCCAAATGTAATAAAGGGAGCAGGGACAAGGTTCTTTTTAAACAGTGTTTATAACTTGTGACCCTACATTGTGACGCTATCACAATGTAGTGTGAGTTGAAAACCCTACGTCCAGCGCTGATGACTAATAGTATTAGGAGGTCTCTCTGGCTAACCTCACAGGGCACAACCACCCCTTCCTGCAAGCACCCTTATGCGACGTCATGGGAACAAGTTCTGATGACTTGAGTACAGTCATGCTTGTGAGAGGAACTCGTGGACTCCAGAACTCCCACCTACATCCTTTACAATAGCTGTGTGGAAGCGTGGAGCCTGTTGGATTATAAGGAACTCAGAACTGAGTTTCCTGCCTCCATGGTGTCTGCTATCTGAGGGGAGAGATGAGGTAAATGGTACTTCATAAGCAATAGTAGAGCCCAAATCACTGCCTGGCTGTCAGAACACCCTTGGCTCAAAAGGCTTCCATTCACCACAGAATGTCAACAAATGTCACCACCTAATGTCACCAGGTAGGGGGGTGTTTGGGTTATGATGTGACAGAGTGGCTTTACCATTGGGAGTGCTCATAATGGAGAAGTTGCACATGTGTGCGGGAAGTGGATATATTGGAAATTTCTGTACCTCCTCAACTCTGGTGTGACATACAACTACTCTGGAAATTAAAGGAAAAAAACTACAAAAATACTCTTTTTTCAGGGAAACCATTCCTACTGTGGGAAAGAGTCAAGATAACCAGAGCTGTGGCACTCTTGGTTGACACCATGAAAGCAAGGACCTGAAACACTGAGGGAATAGTATGCACTTTGAGTCATTAGAAACTGTATTTTTAGAATGAAGGGACTAATTTGAAAGCTTTCATTTCCATTAAACACAGCAACCATTGATATGAAAGCTTCTCATTCAAAATGATGTAAGAGGCATGCTGCATCTCCATGATGGTTCCTTCGAGAACACTGCTTTCTGAAGACTTAATTTCTCCTTCTCAGTGTGATATACTCAGGGGGATAAATAAAGGTGGAATAATGAAAGAATTGAAGGACATGCGATCTTCACTATGACTCTTCCTTGGGAATCCACAAATCTCCAGAAAAACCTGTAAAGAAAAATCACTAAATGTGTGCATTGAGTAGATTTATTAAGGAAATTGGAGAAGGGGCTAAGCTTTGCATTCTGGGTGTCTCTGGATAACAGGAACAGCTCTTGAGGGCTTAGGAGCATGAGGCAAAAGAGGAGTACGAAAGAGAATATAACTGTCAAAGGAAAAGTAATTCTATTAGTGCTGGTTTTCTTAACTGCAATGGTCAATTTTGGGAATAATATTACAGCCAGAAGGATCCCCTTGGTGGATATATTATACCTCTAACCTAGAAACTGCTGACATCAATACTCAAAACAGATGGAAGTTGCTTAAACTGGTTTAATAATAGAATCCAGAGCTATCATAGAACTTTCACTACTGGGCCTGTTTAATCCCAAACGATGCTTAGAAGGTGAAAGGGTGACAGAAAAAAATAGTTATAGTCATGTGGAAAAGTATCATGACCTACTAATCCTAGAAGATTAGAATAGAAACAGAAATTACCGAGGGATTGACTGTGTTTACTGTCAAAAGATAGAGTAAGCCCCGCTCCAAGGAAATCATGATATGGAAGAGATTTTGAAGGTGGCCAGAAAATCCTATGTCTCTTCTTGGTGACTGTCTTCTTCAGGGCGGCTTTGATAGGCCTCACTGCTTTTTAGCACATTCATAATCAGAGTAGGAAGAAAGTGGCAAAATTTTAGATGCTCCATGATGTTGTGGAGAGGAACATGTAAGGTACTTAGTTTCTCTTCTGCTAGATATGGAAGAGACTTGAAGAACGTCTTTGTAGTGGCTCCATGGAGCCTCGGAAGCATGATTGGAGAATGAAGTTACTTCCAGGGGTGGATAATTGAGCCCACAAACACTCAGACAGCCGAGCCTTAGGGGGTTAGTGGGGACACAGCGCTGTGAGGTCCACTGATGGGCTTGGCATAGAGAAAATGGAGCCATCAGTGGGGCCACCTGTTTTTCCCAAACCACGTAGACCTTGAGGCCAATGGCACTGACTGCTGCAGACTCAGGACAAAGCCCTCTTCCATATTCCTGGATCCAAAGCCAGGTTTTAGAACCAGGCAGGTTATAGCTACCCAGGCACCTATATCAAATTCTACCCTCACCTACCTCTTTCTATGGCCTCTTTTTCCAGGTATGATCAGTCCTTGTCCCTACCTAAAACCAAATTCTTGCTGTCGATAGGACATGGCGTCTACTCCACCTGGAAATGTTTAAGGAAATCATTAGTTCAGTGCTTCTCAACTGAATTCAAGTTAGAGTCACCTGGGAGGATTTTACACATCATTCCACACCCTTCCCGTTTGGAATCCATTGGTGGAGAAGAGCTGGGTATTGATTTGGGTTAAAGCCCAGCTGCAGTGATTCTAATGTACCATGTAGCTGGGACTGAGACCACTGCTTAGCTGAGTCTTACCTGGCTCTGGAGTCAGGTTTATCTCATCCTTCTTCATAGTGACTTCTCTTGAGTTGACCTCAGATCAGCTCTCTTATCTGCCTAGGTTCTGACCTTCGAAAATTGTCTCTCTCCAGCGACTCTCAGCCTCCTTTCTGCTTGGCCTTGAGCCCATTTTCCTCTTGCCTATTTTGAATACAGCTTTTCACGGGGAAGACTGCAGTCATGCCAAAAGGCATTTTAGCAGAAACTTTGCATCTAGTGACCAGGGGCATTATTTTCAGCTTCCTTTTTCAGTCTTGAGCTGTGAGACATTAAGTAAGGAGAATGTGTGGCTGGGGCACGTGGAGACCTTAGCCCAAAGGCCACGCCAACATGTCCTCAGGATCTATCCACTGCCCTGGCTTCTGGAGCTAAAGACCCTGGTGGAGGGAAGAGCGAAGGCACGTGTTCCAAAGCTCTCCAGCTCAGACAGGAGGACAGATGAGAGTCCGCACTGCCTGAAGGCAGGACCTACCTCGTGATTACCCTGAAGTGCCTGGGTCCTGCAGTGCGGCTCTCGTGCATTGTTTCCATGTCACTTTCACAATCAATGAAATGGACAATGTGTGGCTTCTGGAACCCAGAAACAAGGTAGGACTCCCAGAAACTTTAATTAGACCTTGAAAACACCTTGTGCCTCTTATCCCGAGGCGTGTTTGCTTGTGTGTTACAGCAAATGAAAAAAAAAATGTGAGAACTTCCCACTTCTCAACATCTTTGGTTAAAACCCCTGGGAATCTTGATTTCTCAGGAGCAAGATTTTTAAAAAAACAGTTTAGAAATCATGAACTCCTCCTTTGAAATCCTCACTTTCCTTTAAGAAACATATTCTTCTGCGTTAAAGAGGAAACTCACCTATTCTGCCAAACTCCAAGCAGAGAAGGAGAGATTTCCCTTTCAATAAAAATGTAATCGACCTTTTTGGAGGATGAATTCTTCTTTGTTAAGCTGAGCTTCTTTAATCAGATGCATCATCCCTGGGCTATCTAGTGCAATATAGCTTTAAATACGTAGGCAAGTATGGTGTGGTGTTTGGAGAACAAAACCAAATCAACCAAACAAATGAAACGAACTTCAAACTAGTCTTACCAGTGAAGTTGTCCTTAAAGTTATTGGGTCACATATTTGCTAAGCTAGAAACATCGTTTGCAGCTGTGTGCGCACGTGTAACTGCTGAGCTAGACCCCAGAGCCCTGTGGGTACGTGACAAACTCTCCACCCCTGAGCTCCACCCCAGCCTGAAATCAGTTTTATTCTTTAAAGACTCTATTCATTATTCTGTGAAGGACCTATAGGATGTGATAATAGTTTTCTAGGCTTGCCAGCCCCCTTTGTATTTACTGGTAGTGATGCTAATGTTTCAAGAACCTAGCAGGGGGTATTGAAAATAAAATATGCGCGTAGGCCGTCTAGTGAAAATTCAATGAAATCAATAGGAAGCGCCTGCATTTGCATCCTTAGCATGGGAACTGAGGAGGTGTCAACGCACGTACACTTCCCAGTAATGAAACTGTAAGATGTGCTTCTTAATGGAAGATAATCAACAGCAATGCAAATTTAATGAACTCTGATGGCGAAATGCAAACCAAATCCAATATCCCACGGAAAATTAACCTAATCAATAATCTAATTTGAAGCTTTAAGCTGTGGGAGCAATCCACGGCGCTGCCCGACCCTGCCTTTTCAGATGTCATCCCACTCGGAGGGAGCCAGTCCCTGTCAGGCTTGCTGCCTGTTTCTGCGGGTCTCAGTGTTAGCTAAGTGCTCCTGCTGTTATCTGTAACATGGATGCTACTGAGTTTATTGTAGCAACCCGTGAAACGTTAGCCTCTGTTAAGGCTTTGTGGGAAGAAAAAAAAACCAGCACAAAACAGCCAAAATGCTCTGAACTCATGTAAAGGAAGAGAGAGTGCCCTTCTCAGCCACGCAGCATCAACTCCATTTAGATACCGACCTCTCCCTAGATCACCTCCCCTTTCCACCCTATCAGGCAGCTTTTTTTACTGTCCTTGAACCGTGAGGGATCTCCCACAGCTCCCCTGCCTCAGAAAATGGGGTTGTTTGAAATGGGGTTGTTCGTTCTGCATCAGCCCTTCAAAGTCCATGGCTCCCTAGCCTTTCTTCCCACTGAGTTTCCCAGAGGGAGGCCACCTTCTGAGAACTTGTCCTCCCCGTGTAAAACTACTTCCACTGGCTGTGGTTTTTTCCCCCCTCCCACCATGCCTTTTCAGGAGTGTCCTACAAGTAGTGGGTCCAACATGATTTCTGGCTCCTTTTTTAAGGACTCTGCCTGGTGTCAAACTTGAGAGGCAGCTAAATACTTAGGTCTGGAGAGAGGGAGAAAGACAGAGTGAGAGAGAGGGGGAGGGAGGAAGCAAGAGGATGGGAAAGAGAGGCTTAGCTGGAGACCAGGATTTTGATCATTCCCATGGAGCTTATTGGCATCATAGCAAAGGGTGAGACTCTCAGCTAAGGAGGTAGAAAATGGAAAAAGAAATTTCCACTGTACCGTAAATCCCAGGGAAGATGTGGACAAGCTCCATGAAGCCAGATGTCGAGAGGGAGGGACAGGAAGAGAAGCAATTGGGATCCTACATCATGCAGAAAATGCATAGAAAGGACACAGAAAAGAATACAACGTATTTTGTACAGTTTTTCCTGAGTTAATGAGAAATACAGGTTGTTAAGACCCTTGAAGAGTGTTTCAGAAGCAAACAAAGCCTTCCATAGCAGTTAATTTATAAAGATTTATAGACTTGGTACTGAACAACTGCACCTCAAGTAAATGCAGAGGAGATGGAGATGGAGATAAAGATGGAAATGGAGATGGAAATGGAGATGAAGAATTATCATTAACGGTCTGGAAACAAGGGGCCACTGTAGCACAGTTAGTGTGGTTTGTGGCTCAAGGCCACATATAGTTTGTGCCGGGGGATCAAGACTTGAGACAGAGACAATTCCCAGGCCACACTAGTTAGTGGTTATCCCTCCCCACCTCTACCCTCAGGTCCTTAAGAGAAACAATTGGAGGTGCAGGTCAAAATCCGCTGTGTAGAATTCATGCATCATTCTGTATCAGCAGTCACAGTGTGCACAGAAAACAGACTCTAGGTTGCCAGACTTGGCAAATAAAAATATGGAATCCCCAGGTAAATTTCAATTTCAGATAAACAGTGGATAATTTTTTCACATTAGTGTGTGCCATGTAATATCTCTCCTGCATTTTTATTTGACAGTGCAAACTAAATCTAATTGTCACCAGAGTGGCAACATTCTCAACAAAACCTAGAGACATTTTGTTGAGAATATTGCCGGGGATTGCTCTTTTCTCTAGACTGACCCCGTGCCCACCATATCTCTACCACACATTTCTCTATTTCTCTGTGGAAAGTGCTATTCCCTTCTATACCAAACAGAAATCGTCTGGATTTTGCCTCCCAAACCTGCATGCTTTGTGTTATTTTCTCTTGACTTTTTTCACCTTTCCTCTCTTCTTTTTGCTTCCCTCTCTCTCCTCAGTCTCCCACCAAAGGCCCTTACAGATGGTCCCTTTCCCAAGGAGACTGTCCTGTCATCTATACCTCCCCCCGTTTCGCATCCCACAGCTGCAAGCCACCCTACCCACTTGCAAGGTGCAGCTGACTTCAGAACAGACGCGGAGAGGCACCCTGCACCCTGACTGGTCAAATAGCTCGGCCAGAGCCTTCCTCACTAAGGGCTGAAGGGAGGAGTCACTGTCTTATAAAGGCTGACTTCTGCAAAGGTTCTCACAGTGATAGGGGCCCAGACCTGTATCAGCAATCACAGTGTGCACAGAAAACAGACTCCCCATGGGACTGAGGAGACATTTTTTAGCTGTCACATTGAGTAGGGGGAGACAGAAAGGTGTGCACACTTGCTGAGGTTATTTTACACTATTTTATAAATATGAGGGAGGGGTACATAATTTTCTTAGGCCCTCTCAAGCTTAAAACCTAATTCCAAAGGATCCTTTCATATTTATTCACCCTGAAATAAAGAGACTTTAATCTGAGCTGACAATCTCAACATTTCATTAAAATTAAACTTATGTAAAGTCAATTCAGGTTACCAGGATTGTATAACCCAGCAGTGACAGACTTAACCCACTGGCTGCTATGCAGAGACAACGCCTTTCTTTGCAGTTGATGTAAATGAATTCACCTGCTCCCTTGGAAATCGCCCACCCTGACCCTGTCTGTGGTACCGTCTCAGCACCTCTCCTCATCTGGAGCTCTAAGTGTCCTGCTCTTAAATCTCAGAGGCATTTTCATCCCTACCCAGTCTGACAGTGTTAACTGCTTATTTATTTTTGAACAGAATTCCGCTAAGCCATTTCTACCAGTTTACTACCTGAGCGTACTGAGTGTATGGTCCTGGGTGGGTTAGATCCAGGCAAAAATCAGGGCAAACCTCAGGAACCACTCCCAGCTAGTTAAAACATTATTTCCATGTGAGCTAATGCCATTCCTACAGTTTTTCATGGAAACAGCTAAGCATTATCTAGCAACATCTGGAATTATTCTCTCTCTTTTCCCCCCAAGTGTGACACTGTGAGAGAATTTTACTTCATGAGACTACCTTGTGAGTGTGAGTATGGCTGTGACTGTATTTATGCATGTGCAGAAATGAGTTTGTGCCTGTAAAAATCTGTAAGGCTGAGGCGAACAAGGCCTCTTTTAGAGGTGCAGACTTTTCCTACCCTCCATTCCTTGGAGCTCACAGCTATTTTTACAGCAGCTCTCCAGTCTGCAGTTTTGAGAATGAGCCAAATGTTTTGGGTGTGTCTATACAGACTCTGAGCTCTTTGGAAAAAAAGCAGCGAAAGAAAACAATTTTCTTTTCCTGGATTCTAAGCAGTTTTGTTAATCTGTATCATATATGTGAGGCTTAGGCCAAATTGTTTCACATTTTGGGGCAGACGACATTTTAATATGCTCTGTAATCTCATTTTTCCATCCCTCTCGAGCCCTTTATTCTACTGCCAAGTCACTGCTCTGTCTAACCTTTGCTGCAGGGATAAACTCTGACCTTCATGGAAATTCCACCATCTCAGTAAAGGAAAACTTTAGCTCTAGCCAGGCCTAGAAGCCTGCAATGAAAGGAAGCCAGAGCGAGATTTGTACTACAGTAGGGCACCCACAAATGATTTACTCTACATGAACATTTAAAATAATTCCTTTTGTTTTAGAAAGTGGTCTCTATAGAACTATGTAGCATTAGTTGGTGTCTGGAGTTGGATTATAAAATAATAGCCAAATAATTATTAAACCTCAATGCTTTCTTAGGTACAAATCCTAACTTCAAATTCTACAGTTTTATAATAATGATTGCCGTTCTTGGTAACACTAACAGGAAAAGCCATTACATGAAAATTCAACCTTTTTCTTTCCTACTTATCCAAATCTTTTACCAATTCTAAGGAACATTTCCAGTAACTAAATATATTGTGATATTGATTTTCCCAACTTTTAATTCCATGGGCTATGGAGAAACTTTATTAAGATGGGCATGATTCCAAATGACACAGAAAAAGATATTCTTGTTTTGTTGTTTAGGACATTATGAAATAACTATTATATCTATTTATCAAAGTGTTATTTGTTTTCCAGAGAATAGTTTACATATCATTTGGAGATCAAAGAGTCATTGGTCAATATGAAAGGTAAAAGAGAAGACTGCAGAAACTAAATCCTGATTCTAAATAAAGTTGTCTGCTACTGACAGGGATGTTGGAGCCATCAGAATAGCAGATGAAACCATCTTTCCAGACTCATTTTATGAGGGGCTCAAGAATATGGATTGGAAACCACCAACAACTAGCTGATAAAATGGGAGTCAGTAGGTGAAGTACCATTAGCATGGCGCTTTACTCACACCTTCTCTTCCTGGGATTTTGTAAGAGCTTTTCTCTCCATCAAAAGCAGGAGAAACAACCAAAGTAATGCATATATCTATACTAAGCATGCTCTATAGGCTGTGAGTTACTTCTAGAAGATGAAAATGGTCCTTGCCTTACTGTCTAACTTGCTAAAGATTTAAGGCACTTTCACCTAAATCCAGAGTCTAGCCAGAGCTGCTGCACCTCTGACCATCATTCAGCATATGCACGAGGTGTGATAAAAATACAGTGAATGCCTAGATTTTTAAAAAACAGTTACTACAGTAAAAGACACACTGCCATTAATCCCCCTTGAAGTGCTCTCCTCCACTTCAAACACTCTTATCCCATCATTGTAGTCACTTTCTGAAGCAGTTCTGTACATCCTCTTTCCTCAGTGTTTTAGTTGCACTGTTATGGCTTCCCAGATGTCCTGAATCAAATCAAAACATCTTTCTTTCATGGTCATTTTTTTACTTTGGGAAAGAGCCAAAAGTTTCACAGTGCCAAATCCAGTGAATAACATAGCTGAAGACACATGATCATGTTTTTATTTGATCGAAATTGCTTCAAATGTTTGCCCAGTGAGTAAAAAACTAGAGTAAATTTTTAAATAAAAAAACTTATTACAGTGACAGACATATTGCCATTGATGCCCTTCAAAATACTCCTCCTTGCTTTGAACACAATTATCCCATCATTCTTGGCAATATGTCGTTTACTGTAATACGTTTCATTTTTAAATTTAAATAGTCATTTATCTTTCGGTCCCCCTTTCTGTGTTGTAGTACAGGATGTCACGATGGTCACAGTCCCTGGAGAGCCTGTTCAAAACGCAGACTGCTTGCATGTTACCCCCAAAGACCTGATTTAATTAGTGTGATATAGGGTCCAGAAATCTGCATTTTCATAAGGCCCAACAGTTGATGGATACACCTGATCAAAGCCATCCTCATTTACACCAGGCCTCATGTGTTAAGAAAATGTTAGGCAGGAGAGATCAGCTTCAGCTAATGAGAGCTGCTCAGAGTCTTATCTTTGCACTGAAAGCCTTGAAGATTAGTGAGCTTAAATGTATACACACACACACACGCACACACACACACCTGCCCACATACTTGCAGGCTATCCAGGACCTACCATGGTTTAATTTACAATTTTCATCTTAATAGTGCAAAAGTGTACCCATACAGCCATTCTGCTTTCAACTTTCAGTATTTAATAAATTCCATGACATTTTTATTATTGTAAAACAGACTGTGTGAAATGGTTTTGCCCAACTGTAGGCTAATGCAAGCCTGTGTTCTAAGCATGTTTGAGGCAGGCTAGCCATGATGTTTGCTAGATTAGGTGTGTTAAAAACATTTATGGCTTAGGATATTTTCAATTTGCCATAGGTTTATTGGAATGTAGCCCCATCATAAATCAAGAAGAATTTGTATAAATGAAGGTTGGTGATTATTAATGCCTCATGTACCACATGAGGGATATTTTTGGAAAAAGACAGCAGGGAGCTCTTTCTCAAGCTCTTAGCTGGGTTCCGAAAAGCACTCGAATCTGTTGTGAAGATTTCTTCCTGCTGCATGTACATAGGAAGTCACACGTACCAGGAATCTATGTGGGTTGTATGTATGCAGGGAAGAGGAGAGGAAGGCGCAGAGCTCTGTTGAGTTTTATTCCAGCCAAATTCGCTCCTCAGCCAATGTGTAAAGTACATTTCTCATAACTGAATATAAGAGAAAGTTCAAGGTCTTGAAAAAGGTGCTGGCACGTTCCGGATACCAACATCTCATTTCAAATGCTTGGCAGCCATCCTATTTCGGAGTTTCTAAACCAGCATAGGTTGGAAGTGCCAGTTAGTTGGAGAAAGTAGACTGTACTAATGGACTCAGATTGTGTGTCTCTAAAGTGCTGCCTTTCACACTGTAAATAAAACTGCTAATTTTCAAAATTTCCGTACCCCAAACCCTAGCCTTCTATATTTCCTATAAAT
>PVJX010010119.1:0-58296 GCA_004027295.1 Dolichotis patagonum
TTATGACTTTATGAAATAGCAATTAAAATATCATCTCAAATCTGTGATTGTAACTGCTGTATGATTCTGCCAGGAGTTTGCTTTGTTTTAAAGCTTTGCACACAGTGACTGAATGAAAACTACGAAAAACTTATCTAAACGAGGGTATTTTCCTTTAATTCTTTCTTCCGGTTTTCATCCTAGGAGAAATAGCGTTGTGTTTTTATCAACTCATTGATTCGTTTTAGATGCTGCTTTATTTCTCCACGAAGTAGTCCTGGTTGTAGGTTCAGGCCCACAGAGTCAAAAACAAGTGAAAAAAGTTATTTTGAGACACAATGGAAACTCCTGTGGCAAAAAGGATTCATCCCAGGGGAGGTAGGGAGGAGGCCATCACAGGGAGGGGAGCTTTCCATCTGGGCTGCGTTCAGCTCTGCAGGAGGAGCGCTAGGAGGCCAGCCGGAGACAGCCTCCTGCGCTGAGCTGCCAGCCGCAGAAGCTCTGGTTCGAATCTCTGAACTTAGGATGCAGAGGAAGCATAAACAAGAAGCTCAGCCACCAGATGGGGACCCTCCTAATTAGTTAAGTCTGCTCTAATCCTCGGCCACCAGTTGGCAGATGCAGCAGACGCCGAGGGAGTAAACAGAATACGCTGGCCCTTCTGAATTTTAAACCAGTATATTACAAATAGATCCAATTTAGAAATGTTTTCCCCTCTGGTTAAACTCCGTAACTTAATTTTGTCAAATGCCAAGAAGTTAGAGATGGATGATGAAAGACTTCTTCTGAGGCGTTCTTTCTTTTCGCCTATAAATCAGTGGCAGCCAAAGCAAGGTTTTTAGGCGTGTTCTCTCAGAATGTGTAGAGCATTGCGGCAACGCTTGGAAAGATTGATATTTTCTCATAAACACAGATTAATGTGGCATTTGTGATTAGAAAACTATCAAATGTAAGAGCTGAGTTTTGGGAGGCTGAACAGGAACATTACGAACTTTGGCAACTGTGGTCTCGATCCTTAGCGTCTCCTCCGCAGGAGAGGTGGTTCGTGGACCACAGGTTCCTTGAGAGAAGAAGAAACGATTCCTTCCGTTTGGAGTAAGTTGTTATGCAATTCTTTCTAGAAGTAATGACATACAGAGAGAAGTTTTTAAAAGTAGGAAGCACCAATCAGTAAGTTGGGAGCAGGGCTTCAGGCAGAGGTGACCTTAAAACTAGACATCTGCATTTGATAAAATGGCGGAAGTGTGACAGAACATGGCAAATGAGATTTTGACAAGAGAAAACTCCACTGGGAGAGGTAAGTGTAGCATGGACAGGACAGAAAGTGATTGAGAAGATAACCTGCAGGATTCTGATTTAGGAAAAGAAGTATACTGTGCTTTTATCAAGAATGCAAATGCAGGAGGGACATCAAGGTTAGGGCATGGATGAAGAGCTGGACCAACATCATTCATAGCAAATTAAATATAATTGATGTGAATATTGTGCTAATAATGATGACGATGGCAACGTAAAATTTATTTAGCTTGACCTTCATTCTGATATTGTGCCAAGCACTTTATCTATACCAATGCATTAGCCTGATTACAGTCTCGGATGCAGGTTCAGGTATTATGACAAATCAGTCTTAAATAATCCATCCAATTTGGATTTAGCTACCTTGGGATTCTGGTTGGAATGTCTAGCATTGTTTCTGAACAAACCACCACCTAATTAGGTTAGAGACACAGACTTAGCAGTCATTTTCTGTTGGGTCATAGCTAAAACTATAAAAGTAGGTTTTATTCATTTGTTTTTCATCTGTTCAGTACAGTGGTTCCCAACATGGGAGAATCATGGATAGACTTCATCACCCGGAAACTGCAGTGTTTCCCAGTGTTTTTCTTGTGTTTTTGCTTCAGATACAGTCTGGCAATCTTGAGTTCTCATTCTTGGTATAGGTGAAGCTGTGATCTTGACGTGATGCATTTACATATGTATCTTCCACTCCTCATATTTTTACCTGTACGAAATGGCCTTTCATCTTGTGACCCAGCATAGAGGAGCCCAGGGAAAGAGATAGAAGAGAACAAACAAATGAGTTCATTCTTCTTTTCAATTGTTATTCCTCTGTCAACTTTAACTTGGTCACTCCATTAGGTCTCTTGAATGAATCCTTTTTTGTTGTTGTTTTAAGTAGAACTAAGTACACAGAATCACCTTCATTTCTTGTCATGTATCCGATTGAAAATTTCAAATTAATAATTTGGTTGTGAGCTACAGTTTTATGTATTCATTTTACTTCTTATGTGTAAAGTATTTTTGGAATCTGTTTTACCATCTTTAGGAATTTCCCAGATAACGCAATGTGTGATGCATCGCTTTATCATTGTTAGCAAATTACAAACAAAAATGAAAGTTAGAAGCAAGAGTAATTTGTATTGATCTTTTGCAAATGCCCTGGAGATAAGCTCATAAACTTGGCTGAGTGAGTTAGGATGCAAATTATGAACCCTTATGCTGGAAGACAGAAGGAAGTGTTCTGTTCCTTGGTAAATGTGTGCAGTTTGAATACTGACTTCACCTTAGAGCACGGAGATCTCTTTTTGCCATGGTTATAGGATTCTCTAGGAAGTACTAATGGCAAAATTACAATCTTCCTTGGGTCAGAACTCAGTCTTGGCTTGATTAATGCTGAGAGGAGTGATGAAACAGGTAGGAACTCGAGGAGGGGAGATCCTGAAGTCACTTTAGCGTGTTCTAACACATTGCTTGTTGAGTGCAAAGGCTAGATAGTTTAACAATGGCTGTTTCTTCATAGACATGTCTATAGTGGTCATAGAAGCATCTGATACTACAAAGCACATCTTCAAGATGTTTTGATCTGTTTTATTCCTCTTTGACTTTACTAAGTTAGATTAACATCTTTCACAGAAGATAAAATGCGTTGACCTTTCTTTGCATCATGGTTTTGGAATTTTCCATAAGACATCTTAGAAACTGAAGAATTTCTTTGACTGAATATTTAAAAGACAGTTATTGGCTGTTTTATCTTGGATAGGGCTAAATCTATAAATTCCTAAGTCTTGGTAGGAACTTACACAAAAGTGATTTGAAAAACTCTTTGTGGGTTGTTTGCTTCCCAAAGCAAAGTTATTTTAGCTTAGTTAAAATATTCTTGGAGCTTTTTAAATAATTCAGCTTATATAATTTATGAATAAGAATTTGAACAGCTTTAGCCTGTTTTATGTGGAACCATTCCTGAATGATTGGCATTTCATGAGCAAAGTGCGAGTAGTGTTTTGGGGTTAAGTGTGTGGGTCCTTAAGTAAACTAATACTTTGGATGCCAGCTTTACCACCTAGGAGCTATGTGGCTTTGGCTTCTCATGTCCCTAAATTTTCACAGAAGTTTAGTGGGGAAGATAATAGAAGTTATCTCACAGAAACTGTGAGCTTTCACTGAATTAACATGCATACATATCTTAGAAATGTACCTAACACAACATAATAGCTAACATCTATTGCTTCTTGACTATTTGTTTTTGTTATGGCTCATAACAGCATAAAGCTTTTCAGAGTTGTCTGGTGAACACTGAAGTCTCAGAAACTTTTAGCTGATTCTTATATTTATTTAATCATATATGTATTACAACTTTAAAAAATGAATGAAAAAATGAAAAGATATGTAAATCTCTATTAATTTCCATCCCTACTTTTTTTTAAACCACTGGCAACCATCTGAGTTGTTTTTTTCCAGATTCTTTTCTATTCATACACATATAACTGCACTACACAAATACTTTAAAAAAATTAGATCATTACTTTTATATGTCTGTTGAAATTGCTTTAAAAATCACTAAAATATAAATAATACATTCTGTCCAGATGATACAGATATAGATCTGGTTTATTCTTGTAATTGGGACATTCTATCTCATATGCCTCATAAAATCTGTCTCCTGAGTACTATTAAGTTTGTCTCTAAAGGTTTGCCATTTCAAATAAGGTAGCTAACAGCATCCTTCCACATCCATCAAAGGTAAAAACTGTCCCCCAATGGTCAATTCAAAATGCAGCTTCAATACTTTTCAGCCTGCGCGTGTAGATCTTGTGTGGTATCCAGTTTTTATCAGTTTAATATCTGGTATACTCCACCCAAAGAAAAGGTATTAAAAGGATTTTTTGAAATAGCAGGTAAATTTGGGTTTGTTCCATCAACTCCGTGGATTGTCATGGTATTAAAATACTTTCAGGAGTGATGGAAAAATTAAAAAATATTCAACGAACAAAACCTACAGTTTCATCTAGTATAACTTCCATATTATGTAGAAAATGTAAGCAAAAATATGAGTTGACCATGGTAAATCAATAGAATTTAAATGAGTTTCCAGAGTTTTAGTTTCTCTAAAAAAAAAAAAATTAAAGACCAACTATCTCTAAGCCTAGTTTTTTGTTTGTTTGTTTTTACATTTCAATAAGTAATTGACAAAGTTGGGCTTCTACACTTATAAATTCACACTTATTCCCCTGTCACCTTTTCTGCTCTTCTGTTGCACCGCGTTTGGCTGGTTTTCCTTTGTGAGGGGACCGTGTTGTTTTCCTGAACCTTTAAGTTTGTGATTTCTGCGATGTATCATGAAACACACAGGTTGGTATTACTAAATGACAGAGCCTAAGTATTGAGATGTCTGGGTCATAGGGTGGATCACATTACCTAGCTGTTAGCAGAGCGGAATTCTTTTTCCAGTCGTGTTTAAAGGTCCTAAATATTTTTTCCTCTAGGCTCATTGATATACCTAAATGCAACATACCTCAAGTAGAAAAGAAAGAAAAAAGCCCTTTTGCAGATCTCTGAATAAATAATGGCAATGTACTTCTAGTCCTGATAAACTGATACTTGGTGATTGTATTAATTTAGGCCCTGCTGGCTTCTGGAAGAGGATTGGCTAAAGGCGGTGGATGGGGCAAAGAGAACCAATCAGCATTCTCAATGTTCCAAGGAAGCTGTATCAAGTAACCTAAACACCAGATGGGGTGGAATCTCTCTCTCTCTCTCTCTCTCTCTCTCTCTCTCTCTCTCTCTCTCTCTCTCCCAGGCAGTGCCAAAGGCGACATATCTACCAGGCAGTGCCAAAGGCGACATAGCTATTCGGGACTAGTCACTGCCGAGACACAGGATCAGGATGGGAATCGAAATTTCCTGGCCACACTATCCGCTTTCATCCGCCAGCCATCTGAATGTGCCTCCCGTGGGCCAGACCTTGTAGCCTCCAGATTAGGATAGATTATCTGAGTTACTTCCCTGGAATCACAGCAGGAGAGGTGGAGATTCTCACGTAGCAGGAGGGCGCAGTGGCAGAACAGCTAGCACATGCTGTCTGGTCTCAATTGTCCTAAAACATTTTCTGTGTTATCTTTTGTGATCATTACATATCTTTTCCTAAAAATAATATTAGGTTACCTAACCATGAAAATCTGTACTTTATAAACATTTACTGAAACTCAGTTTAAGTGATTAAAGTACACGTGGGAAAACTCCCACAGGTGGTAATCAGATACACATAAAAGTCATTATCAATTTGAAAAATACAAATATTTTTAAAAATCCATGTGGAATCCATTCCAGTTTTGGGCTTTATCAACAGTAAGATGAGGATACAATGAATTCTTATATGCTATTTACAAAATTGTACCAGAAATAGATTTATCAGGGGAGACTGCTCATGTACCTCATTAATATATTTGCACAGGCAGCAAATAGAGTTTTGGAAAAAGGGCTTTGGAAGTCTGGAGAAAACCTATTGGCAGCTTCCTGAGTGAACTGCCTGGGGTCCTGCCTGATTTACCAAGCTTGTCCACTTTGGTTGCAAATCAGGGTGAGGTGCACAGCCCACTTGCCTTTTTTCAGTCCCCTGACCCCCATTTACACAAAGTCCTATCCAAAAATGGGCATCTGAAATGAATTAACAGTTCTCAGATGAAGAAATACGAATGGCAAATAAATACATGAAAAAATGTTCATCATCATTAGTCATGAGAGAAATGCACATTAAAACCACACTGAGATTTCATCTCACTCCAGAAAGAATGGCCAGGATAGAAAAAACTACCAACAAGAAATGCTAGAGAGGCTATGGGGAAAAAGGAACTCTTCTGCACTGTTGGTGTGAGTGTAGACTGGTGCAACCACTGTGGAGGTCAGTCTGGAGATTCCTCAAAAGGCTGGGTATGGAGGTCCCATTTGAGCCAGCTATTCCACTTCTAGGCATATTCCTAGAAGAACTGAAAACATCATACCACAGTGATATATTTGCAACTATGTTTATAACAGCACAATTTGTAATAGCCAGATCCTGGAAACAACCTAAGTACCCATCAACTGAGGAATGGATAAAAAAAAGTTGTGGTGTTTTTATACAATGGAGTACTACTCAGCTATAAAGAATGATCACATTGAGATATTTATAAATAAATGGACACAACTTGAGACCATACTCATAAGCGAAATAAACCAGACTCACATGTGTAAATACCGTATAGTCTCCCTAGTATGAGAGTTGATAAGAGTATATAAGATTTTATGGTAATCATGATTCCCCATTTCATAGCTTTGAAGCCTTTCAATGTTTTCATTCATCAGTTGGAATGGTTTTATTCTGTTGTGTTTGACTTTATCATGCGTGATGGTATGAACAGCTGTTTTGAAGAAAACAAAACATTATGACAGCTATTGCTGATTTAATATCGTCTTGCTTAGAAGTCCTACCATGCTTCTATTCTTCTATTACCGTTGGTTTTATCATGTTGTGTCTTACTGGGATTTTAATACATGTGATAGTATAAATGAAATTTTTTTTATTGAAAATGAGATATTATAGTACCCATTGATCATTCTCTGTTATTCGGTTCAGAATACTCTGTAATTCTTTCATTCTTTGAATGGTTTTATACTATTTTGGTATGTTTGATATTATTGTATTTGAAACTGTGCTCAACTATAGCAGAGAAAGAGATATTGTGATAGCTACTGTTGATGTCCGGTTGTCTTAATGTAAAGTACTATGTTGCCTATGTTGTTCTGTTCTGATCTGCTTTGTTCTGTCCTCTTTTGTTTTATTCTCGTTAAAATAAAAAAAAAATTGCTGGAAGACTTTGCAAACCTGATTAAGCCAGTCACTGCTTAATATGACTCCTCAACATTCTAAACAGTAAGTAAATGAATATGACTGTGACACACAATTTATTTTTACAATGATATCTCAGAGGAAGTCAGTTTTAAGAAAAATCTGAGAGGATGGGTTACTCAAAAAGGACTACTAGCAATAGATTTAGTGATAGGAAAGTTGAAAGCTGAAAACTTCATAAAGATGTAACAGTTGTAAGGGGTTTGGGGACTATATTCTGGTGAAGGCTGCTTTTTGGGTGCTTTGGCTTAAAACAATGGGTGTCACATTATAGACTGTGGGCATGGTTTATGCCAAAGAGCAGGAAGTAGACTCTGGCCTCCGGCTGTAATGTAATGTTGCAGCTGAAGCATTGGTTTGATTTTCAAATGAACTAATTTCTAATATGTTGGCATCACATAAAATGTGCTTGTGGCTATAATTTTTTTGATTAATCAAATAATTAGAAGTTCTGAATGAATTGGATGGGAGGGTTTCCTCTAATTTCATCCCCGAAGATAAGGTATACTTCCGGAAGAAAGCATATTTTCAGCTGGGACCTTGCTAGATATTTTATTACTGGTCTTATTTATTTAAGGAAGCAAACTCTTCCTAAGTGGGTAAATCAATTACACTGAGCAAACATTTATTGAATTTCCATTGCCTTCGGGATAAAAGATAAGTTACTGATCATGACATAAACGTGTATTCATGATGTTATTTCTTCGAGGTTTCCCCACCACTAGACTCAGTCAAATCCCACCTCATCTGACTTTTGGTGGAATAGCAAGACCACATCTGTGGGTTTGAAGGCCCACTCACCTGTACCTATATTGTATACCTTTGTACATTCTTTTCCAGAGGAGTAAAATTCCTATCTTATCAGGCATATGTTGAACGTTGATTACTCATTTAAAACTATTTTATTGAAAAATCACACATCTTTATCTTCCTTTTCTATACCAAATTTTCATTTCAAGTGAAGGCAAAGATTTATGAAGAAACCTTCTTTAGGAGGTTTAGCGCTGCCCCTGATTTCAGGCAGCTACCCTTGAGAGAGACTTGGGACATATCCCCAGAGGATATGCGGATAAGGAAAACTGTCGCATTATGGAAGGAAATTTAATAGGGTGATTCCATAAAAATAATATTTGTACAAAGATTTATAGTATTCTAAAATATTTTAAATTCACTACATTATTTAAAATGCCCATTACTGTGTTGTCAAAAAAAAAAAAAAGCCTTGTATAACATTTTGCTCAAACACATAAAAAGTAAGTAGATGGAAAAATAATGAAAAATTTTAAACTCTAGGTGGTGGTATTAGATTGCGGGTGCTGTTTTATTTTGTGCTTTCCAATGTTTCAATAATTAAAATGCATTAACCTTGATAATAAATGTTGGAAATTTTAAGCAAATATCAATACATTGTTCAAGGGTCATGGCCTGCCTTATGAATTTTTTTGAACCATTGATTTTTTTTTTTTAGCATTCATGACTCTTGCTCTCTCTGCTGTTATTTTTCTATTACTCATGTAATTAAATCTATTGAAGTTATTTCTTTACTTGCGCGTCTCTCTAACCACATAGAAACTCTTGGAGAAAAGAGGCTGATTCACCTTGTCTTTCTATGTTGAATTCCTGTTCTGGTAGCACTCCACGCATGTTTGGAGTTTAACCAACACAGAGACATGATTGCCTCCAGCAAAGTTAACAGTTCCCTGCATGCCTGGTGAAAGGAAGCAGGGCGATTTCCCTGTAAGGTTTCCTATCAGCAGACCCAGCACGGTTCTGGGAAGACTTCATGGAATAGAGACAGCATTAACTGATTTTTAACATCATTAGGGTATTAATATGGTACATGAAGACAAGTTTTCCCTGAATTTTCTCCAGAGATGCTTGATATATTTTATCTTCTATGTTTTCCGTAAAGACTAAGGGGATTGCCACATTGCTTACTTAAGCTTTTCAAAAAATTGTTAAGCATGAGTTTTATTTGTTTTTATGCAATGAATAAGATTTATCTTTAATCATGACAGTTTCCCACTTTCTATTAGAGACAGTGCATCTTATCTTTTACCTCAGAAGATTATGACATTGCATTTGTCCCATTATTATTATGAAAGCTAAGGGAGTTTCTGAAGAGGTCTCTCTGTTTCATGAAGAAACAGATTAAAAGCTTAGCTTTCAGACTAATGACCCTGGTGCCCCTTTTCCAATGTTTTAGCTTAACTTAGTAGACATAACTGGAATGCTTTGGTATTCAGGTCTCTGGTAAATCATAGAAAATCAAACACAAATAAAGTTTGCCTGAGTAAGGCATTCTAGAACTGCAGGTCATGCACCAAATTGGAGATCAGGAGCTGAGATAAAGCACAGAATGTTGCTCCAGCCACATACTGTGAGAGATGGGGGAGATGATCCGGTTGCCCGGCAGTGGAGGAAGAGTGAGTCCCCTAGACTGCCGTGTCTAGTCATCCAGGTCAACTGGATTGGGTCAAAGGATGTGAGGAGACCCGGTAAACATTGGTTCTGAGCATGCTTGTGACGACGTTTCCAGAAAAGATGGGCATCTGAGTTAGTGAGCTGAGTGAAGCAGTGTCCTCTCCTCATTGTAAGTGGCACCCTCTGATTGGCTGAGGGGAATAAATAGAATAAAGAGGTAGAGATAAGGCTGAATTAATTCTCCCTGAATGCTTCAGCTCAGACATTAATTAGTTTCAGTGCTCCTGGAATTTAGGTCTTCATACCCAAATTGGAATCTATAGCAATGGCTCTCTTGATCTCACGTTTTTAAGCTATCCTACTAGCTTTCTCACCAGTAGCTGCCTGATTCCAGACATTGGTACTTCCCAGCCTCTGTGATCCTGTGAGACATATAATACTATCCACAGCGTTATATTCCACAGCAGAATCTATTTAACTCGGGATCAAGTTCTTCTTAGGAATGGATACAAAATAGGATATGTTGTGTGACTGAAATATACAGTGGATGTTTAAGTTAAAAAAAATCCTAAAAGACACATTGACACTAATCTCCCTCAAATTGCTCTCCCTTTATAACACACTTGTCCCATCATTTTGCCACTTTCTGAAGCAGTTCTGGAGGTCTTCTTTTGTGAAAGTCAGGAGCTATGCTGTTGTGTCTAAATAGACACAACAATGTTCTGAGTTGTTTAAAAATATTTACCCTTCATGATCATGTTGGTTTTGAGGAAAAGCCAAGAGTTGTATTGTGCCAGATCCAGCCTAAAGGGTGGACAAGGACTCACCAGAATGTTTTTTTGAGTCCTCTTTTCCATTGGATGGTCCTCGTGATTAAAATCTGTAGGAAATTTATGTGTGAGAAGGTGGAGAGAATGATGGGATAAATATGTTCAAAGCAGGGGAGTATTTTGAAGAGAATTAATGGTAATGTGACTTTGTAATAAATTTAAAAGCTTTAAAGTTTATGTATTTTGATTAAGCCTTATATACACAACCTATGTAATAAGATAGGACAAAATAGTGATTTATATGTAAACATACCTAGATATTAATACAGGCGGATATATAAATATAAAATAGGAAAATTCAGCACTCATATAGATATGAATATATATATGTAATTTTAATATTTATGTCTCCTATTGGTTCTGCTACACTAGAGAAGACAGAAGGACAAAGGTGAACAAAATCACAGAAATAGTAATTTTAAAAATGTATTTGTGGAGTGCTATTAATTGAAGATGTGTGTGTTTAGGTCCACATTCCCTTTCTTGAGTATAGGTCATTCTATATTACAGGGAAAGTGATTATTTGTAGAGGGAAGTTAAGGTTGGTTGAGCACATTTGGCAAGGGCAGCCTCACATGAAACCCTCTCACTTAAAACTCCAACATTAACAACTGCTAACAGTCTATAATTTCCCCAGATTTTATCATTGTTAGCCAATTTAATCCTCAGAACATTTCTGTGAAGCTTATGCTATTATTGATTCCATTTTACAGATAAGGAGACTGAGACACTGACTAAGTAAGAGATCTCTTTAAGGTCATGGGGTTACTAACTAGTTCACTACTCCAGGAAACCTTACTTTCTTGGGCATTTTTAACACTTCTGTGTATGACTATCATACTCCCAAGCTTCCTCATGGATTTTTAAATTTTTTTGTGTTTCTGAGTTTTGCCAAAAATACTTTCCTTACTCTTCTTTTTTTGTTATGTTTTATATTTCTATTAATTGAATTTCATTCTCTTAGCTGCCTTAAATTATTGTCTTTGTTCTGAGGATTTTCAAAGTCTGCTCATCTAGCTGTCTTCCTTTCCATTCTTTTTTGCCTCCCTTCTTCCTTCTTTCCTTATTGCTTTCCTGTTTTCTCATGTCCATCCATCTTTTCTTCCTCCCTTTTCTCCTTCTCGCACAATCCAAATACAGCTCATTCATCTGTTTCAGCTGCCCAGTGGGGAGACAGCTATTCAGCGCACTCTGTGTGTGAGGCTCCAGCGCAGGAAGTGATACAGATTTCCAGAGACAGAATTGGAGAATAGGAGCGTATCCTGTAGGGAAAGGAAGGGGCCTACTGTATCTGAGACTCTGAGGAAGGCTATTCTTAGAAAATGAGGTTTTAAAACTGAGAAATGATGAGCTTGAAGTGCTATGATTAGGAATTGGGTGTCAGGAATGAGTAAGAAGAAATAGCCAAGGATTGTTCATGGTGGGCACTTTTGTCCATGGAGCTGCAATGACCAGCCTTGGGAAACTGACGGAGACGCCTTTGAGACATCTCATGTAGAAATGTGGACCGCGTATTTGAATATACAGACCTGAAAGCCAAGCAAGTTCAGCTAATAGTAAAAATTTACTGAAGGAAGGGTACCACGAGATCATCTGGGGAGCTGTGTAAGGAAAGAGGAGCACGAAGTCCTAGGAATGGTGCTGATCAGTTTCGGTTTTAAGAAATGGGCAGATAGGAGGAGCCAACAAAGGGCCCGAGCGAGGCAGCTAAAGAAGTAGGTGGAGAGCCAGGGAACCGTGGCGTTGTGGCGTGCCTTTCTAAAGGGAGAAGTCAGCAAGGTCAAATGCTATTTTCAGGTCAAGCAAGATAACAATTGAGGAGTCCATTGTACTTAGAAATATAGATGGAGATCGCTGGGTATCTCTGCCAGAAGAGTTTCAGTGGAACAGAAACTTGCTTCGAATGAGTTAAAGAGGAAAAAGGAAGTGAAGACATAGAGATGTGGATTGTAGATAACTACTTTGAGAATAGCAACTTCTAAGAAGGTGAAAAAGATAAGAGTTGAAGCTAGAGAAAGGTGGGAAGGATTTTTTTCTTTATCTTTCGCCATGCGAGGCTCTTGAGTGAATTTATACATTGATATGGAGGAGCCATTGGAAAGAGGCAGAGTAGTTACGGAAAAAAAGTTGGAGAGAATTAAGTGTAAGAAAATGCTGCAGGCAAGAGAGGGTAGGACTTATTATGCAGGTGTAGCTCCAGTGAGATAGAGGAGCAGCTCTTCTACTGAACTCGGAATGATGTATGAAAATAAAGGACAGGAAGTGGCAAAGATAAATCTGTAGTGCTGGCGGCAGGAAGCTAACTGGAGTGTGCCCTTCACAGAAAATGTGGGCTTTCAGTGAGCTGTGCGCTGGGAGCAGGGGGTGGGGGGGAGGGGGAGATGGGGCAGATGGGGCAGTGGGTGAGGGGAAAGGTAACTGGCTTTATGTTACCATGGGCCGAGCGTCTGTGCCTTTACAGGGTCACGTGTTAAAACTGCTTGGCCACGTGGTATGAAGAGATGGGTCCACTGGGGCGTCCCAAGGCCATGGGGGTGAGTGCCTTCATTAAAGACTGAAGGAATTGCCCCCCCACCCAATCTGCTGGGCTCTTGAGGTGGAACTACTAACCTCAGAGCTGTGAGAAATAAACATTTGCTATTTATAAGCCCCCCTTCCATTTCTGGTATTCTGTGATATCGCCTGGACTGATTCAGAGTTACTTCAGTGAGATGTTGGACTAGGAAACGTACCATAAAAGTGTTTTTAATTTAAAGTTTATTAAAGCATATTTTTTTTTTACTTCCCACCCATGAGACTCTTCAATAAAAAACAGATTTGTGAAGAGAAGGACGAGACTTGTTTATTGTAACTTGCTTCCTCTTGTCTTGTTTCTATCAAAGAAGTCATGAAAGTTGGCTTTGGGGTTTGTGCACTTACAATTGCTCTTCTTCCTGACTCTCATGGTGGATTTTCCTCTGTGACACAGTAGTCCCTCAAATGGGGCAGCACTGTGGCACAGACCCGATTTCTCAGGAGCAGGGGGCCAAATAATGGTAGACAAGCAAACTCTGTAAAACCTCCACTGTTTTTGTGAAACATCTTAGGTTGTGAAGAAATAAATGCAAAACCAAAACTAAAGTTAAGGGACGCATAAGATGGTGAGAGACTTTGGGAAACCACTTAGTACATATTGTGACTATTTTATTTTGGTCATGGATCTTTCATCTGATTTGAACTTTTTGTCTCCTATGCCTCATAATAATAAGGATGATGGTACTAATTTACTACAGACTGTTCTAAGTGGTTTACGTGGATTCTCATTTAATCCTCATCGAAACTCCTATAAAGTAGCCTCTCTTGTTGTCCTGATAGCTAAGAAAACTGAGACCCTGAGAGATTAAAAATCTTGCTAAAAGATTCACTGTTACAATTTGTGCTGTAATTAAAGCCCAAGGACTAAAAACTCTCTTTGTATTGATTGATTAATGTGTGGCCTCACAACTTTGTTCACCTGGGCTCATCTAGTATTCCAGTTTTACAGCTGGGGTCCAAAGTCCTGTTCAAGATTGACTAAGGTCACACCGTGAGTGACAGAGCCGGTATTTCACTTCAGGTCTTTTAACTTCTTGTCTTGTTCTTTTTCCACTATGCCATAATGGCCTCTGTGTCTAATTTGTGTCTGGTGATTGCCTTTAGCCCTGAGTTTTGTTTGCACCTCCAGCCTGGGTACCTCCAGCTCAGTAATGATCTAATACTCACTGTGTGGGCTTCAGAGCTTATTTGATTTGGAGCAACCTAAATGCCCTTCTGGCAAGGTCTAAATATAAGATTGTGAAGACAGGGATAAAGACACATATTTCTGGCTTGAGGGGACCTTGCAGGCAATGGCAAACACTGTAGATTATTGGCAATGGTTGAATAACTAAAATGTATCCTTCCATGTCTGTACTATGTCGTGTAAAATTCACATAAAGAGAGAGGATGCAGAACTATGGAAATGAAGTTCAGTAATTCTAGTGCGTTGCACCAGTTTAGGAAAGGGGATTTTCAGTTTGAAAAATGGGTTGATTTTGCAAGCTTCCTGGCTTGACAATCTACTATCAGGATAGCTATTTTGCATAACACATGCACCTTGCAGCGTTTAGAAGAGACTGCATTTGTTGATACCTCTCCCGGCTCCTTGCAATAACCCAATTGCAACTGGGCGATACATGTTGCTACTCTGACTTGACTGAGAGAGAAACCACAGCATGGTGTGGTTGAAATGACTCATTCAGTCTCGTAAAAGTTGTCTGTGTTACAGCCAGAGTCAGGATTTGGATCTTCCATCTTGAAAGCCATGCTTTGTGTTAAACCACACAGTGTTCCAATATATCACTTGGCCCATTTAAACCACACGGATAATTCATTTTTCAACACCCTAGTTATATGTCAGCTTAGCTGTCACTTCCATTAGCTGCTTACACACCTGCAGGTAGTTTATGCCAAGCTTTTTTTCTGCATGTCCTGACACCAGGAGCGGTGCTCATTGAGAATTAGAGCCATGATTAAAACAACACCAACTACAACCACCACCACAACAATGACCACAGTACCCTCTGCGTTCTCCTTCTGGTTCCTGCTCCCGTGGGTTCACGCAGCACACTTCATTAGGTAAGGCCTATCTAGGGAGACCTACCTTTGCTTAGAGCTGCAGAGCCTTTGCCCATAGGCCGGTATGGCTTGTGTATTCATTATATGCCGGCACTTTGGAGCTAGTAGGGAACTTTTTACAGCTATCTTGGCAAAGTAGTACAAAGGGAGCCTGTGGTGAGACCCAGCGTATAACTCCACCTCCCTCATGACAGGATATTTTCGCTGGGCTTCACCACTAACGCATTCTAGGTGGAGAAGAAAGAAGAAACTATATTCCCAGAGTTCCTTCCCAGTATGGTTCCTGTTTAGTGTCTGCCACTGTGAGGTCTTCGCATGAGATTTGGGAAAGCGGAGACAAGAGAAGAGAGAATGGGTATCAGAGAGATTGATCATGGATTCATATATTTGTACTTTCAACAAATATTTATTAAGATCCTACATGAAGCAGGCATTGATTGCTTCATCCCCTGGGGTACAGGTCCAAGCTTATATTCTAAGAGTGGGTGAAGAGATTAACAAGCAAATAAATATACATTTTAGATCATGAATGTTACGAAAATAAAAGCAAAATGTGTTACGTTTTAGAGGAGATAGAAGGATTTTTTTCAGAGATACCCTAAATTTCTAAAGGATGTTTGTTACTGTAGGAAAATTTTCTTGCTAAGATTTTCTAGAGCTTCTTCTTAGTTGTTTAGGTGTCAATTTCACTGACTATTGTGGGCTCAGACAGTTATCAGCGGTTTCCTTAAATATCCATTGTTTTGCTATGCAGTGGTTTTGCTGATACTGGTTCTGTGATTTTAGTACCATCCTAATCTCATATTTGAGGCGCTGTCTGCTTGAGCTCTGACAATTGGTCAGACTTTCCATTTTCCTGAAACCTGTTGGATGTGGAATTTCAAGGGAATCACCATAGATTTCCAGTGGACTTGTGATTGTGCTCTCTAAAGTCTATGTGGGTTTAAAGCCTGGTTTCCCTTGTTTAAGTTATCTTGCAGTGTCTAGGGTTCCACAGAATCTGGAGAACATTCTGGATTGACTGCACTAAGGGAAAGTCTCTCTACGCCTCTCCTTAGGATGTGATGCACAAGGCTGAGGGAGTCCAGTGTTTTTCCTTTGGGATTTACTTTGATTTATGACACAGGGCACCTGGCTCTCCTTGCTCTCCTTGCAAATGCACTGCTGTGCCCTCATTCTCTTAATAAGGAGGAGCTGCATAACATGTTATGTTTATTTTACCGGTGATTTATGTCTTCACACAGGATATGTGCGTTGTTAAGACACTGATTTCTCTGGAGATAGAGACTTAAGGGATAAAAAACCTTGGTATTAGGATGCTACATTTTCTGTTGCTTCTTAAGGTTAGATCTCTCTCTCTCTTTTTAAAAAAGAAGTATGCATATGATATTTTCTATTTCAAGATGTAGAGAAAAAATTAGTTTTCATTTTTTCTTTTATTTGCCTCTTTCTAAAATACTTTATTCGTACGGGTTTGTAGTACATGATGGCTAAAGTCATCGGTCTTTGTTCTTCACTCAGCTCCAGTACTGGGCACCATATGTGCTCTTTTGCAACAAGTTAGATTTAGGTGCTTGACTGTGCTGAAAAACACAGTTCTTTCCTTTCTAGTTCAGCTTTGAGAACAGGAGCAAAGAAGGTTGGTTTTTAGTCCAGTTGTGTATTTGATTAGCTTGGTAGCTTGGGGGCCAGCATACACGTCCTCTATGGGGGTCTGAGTCTATTGCTTTATCTGTGGAAGGGGAAGATTCTATCAGAATGTGAGTTCTTAGACACCGTCTTCTCAGGACTCCTTTACATCCTGTGTGTATTTAGAGTCTTGTCAAGCCCAGCCTGCCCTGCATCACCAGCATGCCTGGTACCTCAGTTTGCAGAAGGCATAGAATAGGGTCTCTCATAATTGTTCCATTTCCCATAATCATAATTGATCCATTTCCCATAATCAATCACATCTAGCTATCTATCTATTTTTCTTTCTATCTACCTCATGTTAATTCTGTCTCTCTGGGGAATCCCAACTTTATTTTTTAAATAATATGTGAATGAATTACTATCTGCAATTTTCTTTAAAATACTGTGTAAAGGAATGTTTGAACAAATTAAATAGCCTGAAATGAACTTTCATGAGAAAATTAACATGAAAAACAAAATACAAAGAAAAGTAGCACATAAGGGGCGTAAAAAAGGAAGCCAGTTTCCCAGCCCCTTTCTTTACATGCGCGCCTTTTGATCATCTTCTTCACTTTTATTTTCTCAACCAAGTGCTCACATTTAATTCCTGAAAAGCAAAGCAAATCCTTCTTGAGTAGTTTAGGTGCTGAAGATGATCCATTGTAGAAAGGAAAGAATGTGTTGGGTGCTTTATTCTGTTTATTTGAGCCAGGTCTAGTGTGGAATCTTAATGCTAATTAATGCTCATGGTGTCCTCTTTGCCATCATCCAGTTGCTTCATTTGCCTGGTGAAAGATAGTAAACCAGGTGCCTTCAGGCCCCAGGGAGAGGGAACTGAGGGAAGGAGAAGCCTGGTCAGGAAGTACCCTGCTTCCTGCTTCCCTGAATTTACTCCTGTGGATATCTGTCCCCACGTGCCAGGGAAACTGAAAACGTGGGTAATAAGTCCATGTCCGTGTGCTTAACCAGATTTTATTGGCTCTTTAATTAAAGAAGTAGAGAGGGGATATTGCCTATACCTAGTCGCAATGCTATAATACTTAAAAAGTGTCATATCACAAAACATTACAGAGCACAGTGGTTGGGGGACTATCTCATTGGCCCATCAGGTGCTCAGTTGAAGCAAAGCTTTACGTCTATCCCCAGCATTATCAGAAACAAAAAAGCAAGCAAACAAACAAATTACACTTTCATAAAATAAAAGATTATGCTTTTTTTTCTCTTTTAAAAAAGACAAAAATTTCAGACAGTAAGGTTATTGTGTTAGTTAACAGATTTTAATATATATAATATAGTTAGGGAACTATATAATATAGTTAGGAAAATTTGTACATACTTCAGGTTTCCCTTGAAGATGATGGTGAGACATAAATCTTTTAGAAAGCACATACAGTTTGGCAAAGTATTTTGGAGAAACACACTTGGGATTGTGTTGATTTTGGTGCTAAGTAGCACTCACATTTATCTTCAGTAAAAAGAAAGTCATATTTTCATGCTTAAAAACTTATAGAGGTTCAGTAAGAGTCTTTAAAAATCTTTCAAGGTTATTTCAGAATATTTAAAATCAACTTATTAGAAATAGAGAAAATAACACATACTAATTTGGGAGAGTAAATTCTTCAATAATATGTGAGAAAATGGAATTTTACTAGCCCACTTAAAACCTGAAAGATTTGACTATCTGTGAGAATGAAAAACAGATAACAGTGCATTTTTCCATTGTTATGTACATGCCTTATAAAGTTACCTTTTAAGCTATGATAGACTTTAAAGTTAGGTATGAAGAGCACTTATATTTATTAGAACATTTATTTTTAGTGCTACTTAGTATGGTCAATTAAAGCATTATTAATATATCAATAATACACTAACATTATTTCACAAATATTTTTGATTCACTATTTGCTTATTATTTTGTGCCAATTTTATGGTACACGTAATTTAATGGCATGATTGTAAATGCATATAAAACATGAATAAACCTACCAACAAACATATGATGAGTACATTTAAATTATTTTGAGTAGTATGGTGAACATTCCAAAGGTTTAGAGAGTAAGTGGTTTCCAAAATGTATATGTACCATAAAATATGTATGTACTATAAGCATGTAGTTTTTTTTTGGAAAGAGAAATAAGGCATACTAGTGTTTAAGTTATGCATTGACATTGGCAAACTCACAGTGTGTTTGTCAGAAGGTCCCACGCTCTCTACGCTACTCCGTGGTTGAGAAACAAGGAATTGGAGCTTCATGAGGGGTTATTCTCCATGTCGTGAGCGTCCTGTGGTGTTAGTCGAGCTAGCTTCTTGGACTTTGTTACGGTTTAGGTCTAGATGGCTTCTCGAAGCCTCATGTGCTGACTGGTGGCTCTTCGGAAAGGTGACTGGATTATGAGGGCTTTATTGCCACCTGGCTATTATGAGGTGGGGTCTGGTTGGAAGAGCTGGGTCACTCTGGAGGTATGGCCATGGGTCAGGAAGGGTCTTTCTCCCTGCCTGTTTCTTCTATTTGCTTTCTGCTTCTTGTCCACTCTGAGCGGAGCGACTTTTCTTCCACCATGCTTCTCTGCCGTCCTGTCCTGCCGTGGAGCCAGTCAACTGAAACAATGAGCCAGAATAAAATCCTGTCCTTTAAATTGCAAGTGTCAGGTTTTGTGTCTCAGTGACAAACAAAGTGACTGAGACAGACCTGAGGTCCCAGACCCCAGGAAACTGGAAGTCGAGTGCTACAGTAAGTTGCCAGCTGGGCCCATACACCTCCCCGCTTTGTACCTTTCTCTTATCGGTTTGCCTGACGATAGAAAATAAAAATTCTGAGTCCTTCGCAGCGAGTTTAGCAAGGTCATGCGAACACATGGCTCTGCCTAATTGCAGTCAGTTTACAGGAATAAAGTTAAATATTTTGCTAATGCCATAAGTGAATGTGTCAAGAGTTTGAATTCTTTGGAATCAGGAAAACTGCAAAGAAAGGGTTTCCACTGAGTCCAGAGAAGAGAATGCCTGTGTTTATTTTTATTAAGAATTAATGCAGTATTATTTGCTGGACCTACACAGTTGCAATTTGCTTGGCCATGCAAGGCATTGCTTGACTAAAAAACTCTTAAAGCATGTTCCTTATTCTAATTGGAGAGGTCGTAGCTTGCCAAAGTTAAACCTTCTATCCTAGCTTTCAGTTTAACCTCCGATGGCCTATTTTTATTCCATGACTGTCCTTTAAATTCAGTCGCCAGTCCCCCAGCTCCAGCTTATCCAGGTATCTATAATTTGTTACTGCAGAGACAGCCCCACAAATGCAGTGATGATGATGCAGTTTGGTAAGTGTCATGCCAGCGGTGTGGACCAACGTGAACCTGGGTGCAGTTGATTCACTTTCTGAGATACAATGATTTTGTTCATTTGCTTTTGTTAGGTATCAAATACATAGCAGGGAGAAGTGTGTTGGAAAGAGGTAGTTAAGCAGTTTGCCCCATCCCTATCAATTTTTTAATTAATAGATGTTTATGAAAAGCAGTGTGCTACAGCTATGTCAGCTCAGGAAATGCGGAGGTGGAAGAGGCAGAAACTGTCTGTGTCCCAGTGGAGCTTAGAGGATTCTGAACACAGAGACATTTAGGAAAGCCTTGAAATGTGCAGATCTATGTAAAAAGATGCACAGACTGGCACATGAACTCCTTAGGAGGAAATCTTCCTCAGCCCACGACTTTCCAAAAGCAATCCTGTGACAGGGGGAATCGGGAAGGTCGGTGTAAGGGTGGGTGTGAGAGCTGTGGAATTTAGAGGAATAAGAGGCTTGTCAACAACAAAGTGCTTTTGAAATATGAAAATGTAGGACAATTCTTAGACTTTGCTATGGACTAAATTGTGTTCTCTCCAAATTCATGTGGAGACCCCAGATCCCTAATGTGACTGCATGCGGAGACAAAGCTTTTAGGAGGTATTTAGGGTCATAATCTTCCAGGAGCGGTGTCTTTGTAAAAGGAAGAGAGATGTCTGTTCTGATCCACGTGTTCCAAGGCAAGACCATGTGAGGATACAGCAAGAAAGCTGCTGGCTGCAAGGAGAGAAGCGGCCCTGCCCCTGGAGCTGACCATATTCCCGTGGTGACAGAAAAGGTCCAAAATTCTGAGACAGAAAATTTCTGTTGTGTGCACCGCCCAGGTTATTAGTTTTGTTCTAGCAGCTCAAGTTGACTGAGATAGTAGCCATCTAATCTTTATGACAATAACATGCTAGGAGACCAGTCACTCTTCGCAGTTGAATACATACCATATACCAGGCACTCTGTCAGGTAGTTTATAAAGAGTAAACACTATCTCTAATGCTAAAAATCAACTAAGCGTTGGCTATAATCTTGCCTAGAGATTAATCAAGTCCCATGAAGATGAAGTGACTTGCTCAGGGTCACACAGCAAGTACACTGTAGAGCAGAGTCAAATCCAGACACTTCCAGGCCAAGCTTTTGCTCCCTTCCAAACCTCTGGAGAAGACAGCTCCTTGGAAGGCATCTTGTTCCAGTGTCACTTGCTGTTCAGGTGCAAGTACCAGCTTGGTTTTTGTTTGTTTCTTCAGCTGAAACCTGCCTTTGCCTTGTTTTTATCCACTGTCCGTGGTCCATTCCTTCTGGTATTTCATTATTTATAAAAGAATTTAATCATCTGCTTTTAGCGTAGGTCTTGATCTTCAAATCACCTTTGGTTCTGTCTGGAGATTTTCAGAGGAATTATTGAGGCTGTGAGGTGCACATATGTTACAGCCCTGTGTGGACTCCTGCTTATCTTTATCTGCTACCACTGCCTGTTTTAAAAAGATGAAAAGCACGCAAAAATAGAACTCTGAGATTATCTAGGTTTCAAACCTTAAAAATGAGCGAGTAGGCAGACGAACAAGAACACAGTACCAGATACCAAGTGAGGGAAAGCCGGGGCGGGACCATCCTCCTCAGCCTTCTGCCTTGTATTTTCTCCACGGGCCCCTGGCTGCTCTCTGTCATCCCTAGTCCCCTAGTAGTCCCTCCTGCTCATCCCATCTCCTTTATCTACCCTGGGTCTTCTGTCATCCAAAAGGCTGCGGATGGAGTTTCTGGGCTCTCCTCTCCCACTCTTCTGCTACCCTCTGCCTTTTCTTTTTCTCTCACTATTGCACTTGTCCTGAACTTGTGCTTTTCCTTTTACAAAAACAGAAGCCCTCACTCATAGGAATAGAGAAGACTGAACGTTGGATGCCAGGGCCATTGTCTGGGAGATGGGCTTGACAGTGGAGGGGAAGGGGTAGCTCCTGCCCACGCCAGCAGGGCTGCGTTTAGAATGCTCTTTTATCATCTGACTGAAGAGGGTTTTCAGCTGGTTTGCTGTCTGAGCAGCTTCTTTGCACGTGCTTCCGTTTCTCAGCGCTGTTCTCAAAATGGCACGCTTATAATGGAACCTAATATTCCAGATGTGACCTGATTAGGTCAGTGCACAATAGTACGGCTAATGTCTTTCTTCCAAATCAAAGCTAATCCAAGTGGCTTCCTGTTTACAGACTCCAATCGGATTCCTTTCTTGGTTTTTTACCAATCATGCTATATTTATATTGATTCTCCCATTCCGATTTCTTCACGCTTTCTGAATGCTTCTTCCCCTCCTCTACACTCAAAAGCATGTTTCTCAGTCTCCATTTTTCCTTTGTCTGACTTGGAAGTTCTTCCTTTTCGCAGCCTCACTCATCATTTTTACCGTAATTATTATGTAGGTCTATATCACCATAACTATACATATTTCCATAATATTAGAGGCAGAAATCACTTATTTTACCACCTGTGATTCTCTGCTTAGCACACATGGGTGGGCAAAATTTTTTCCTCAGTTAATGAATTATTGTGGAATTCGATTGTATTGGCCATTTCATTACAAGTGCTTTATTTCTATTACTATACAAAATGACTTGTTAGACTAATTTTTAAAAAAATCAAAAGAATAAAAACTCAAATTACTCAACAAATCTTTTGGACTAAATTAATGAGTGATATACCTGTGATGTTAATGTTGTTCCCATGGCAACTCATTTTAGCACCACGGAAACCCCTGTTTTTGGAGGGCGGTTGTGTTGTAATCATCTACTACTTCTAGAGTGGCAAGATTGTGCCTTCAGAATACACCTGGGGAACAGCCACGGCCATCACACCCTTAAAGGTATGACAATGTAGGCTCAAACCCTGGAGTGGTTGATGAGGTGATCACAGCTATGAAATGGTACAACTGGACTCAACACCAAGGTCATCTTTGTGGTTGCCACCGCTGCTCTTTTAACTTACGCACATTGCTCCACTTGCTACTGTTTATTTTCAATTCATTTTTCATAGAAACTCATTTACCCTTTTGTTTTTTATTCTGTTCTACCAGTTAGCTCTAGGACACAATGCTTTGCTGTAACAGCACAATGTTAGAAGCCAAAATACCTAATCGATAATATTGGTTCCGTATCAAAATCTGGCAGCTTTGGCAAGTACTTCATATATGAAGAGTTTCAGTTTCTTATCCACAGAATAAATGTACAAATCATCCCCTCTTCATAATGTATTGTGAAGATTGAGAGATTTAATATAGATAAGGCACTCTGGGAGCACTTTACACGTCTGTTGTAATCACTCACCCCTTTACTTGCCACTAATACGTATGTTTCCCTGTTGTAGCAATTGTCACCATAGCCCAGCCCATTGGCCAGTATCTTGGATCTTTTTCTTGATGTTCAGTGTGTATTTTGTTTTGCAGTTACTTTAGTTGTACAGCAAATTTGCAAAGAGAGCAACAAGAGTTATTGTTCACCTTTCCTCCAGCTTCCTCTGATGTTAGTATGGGGCATAACAGTTGTCCATTTGTCAAAACTATGAAATGAACAGTGATAGGATAGCGCCTAGATTACAGACTTCACTGATGCTTCCAGGTTTTCCATTCACATTGAGTCCAGAATCAAGTGCAGGGTACCATGTTGCACTTAATTCTCCTCTTTTAGAAACACATTTTGCGAAGGCCAGTCCTGGTTGGACGTAAGACTGCTAATGTGGGCCATTATTGTCCAGAAGATGGAAGCACCATTCCCTCCTTCGTGACCAGGGCTGCTGTACTTCAGGGTCCCCTAATCACCCTTCTCTGTTGACACAGACCAAAACCAGCAGGCAACACTGATAACTGGTTTCCCCATGGAAAGCTGTGTGCTCAGCAGATGGGGAGCACGGAGGATATAAACAGAGGGTCAGGCAGAGAGCCGCTGCCCAGGAAGTCTTGCCAGGCTTGTGGGACTTGGTCTGCAAGGGTGGCTCACAGGAAAAGAGGTCAGCTGGATGCCTTCTGGCCTCTTGATTTGAGAGAAAGTTTATAGAGGCAAACATTTGTCAGCTTATTCAAATATTCATCAAGGACTTGCTATCAGAATTATTCTTGGGGCTAGATATTGTTTAGAATCAATAAAATCAGTTGGTGTCTCAAATTAACTCCTTCCAGCAATGTAAATGAGCAACCCAATTTTAACTTACTGAAATCATGATTACTTGATTAATTATATCCTGTCACTTATTACATCACATCACGACTTTAAATTCCTTGAAGACGATGAATATGTTTTATTCTTTTGGGGCAGCATTTGTTTCATTATTTTGACTTTTTTCTTTTAATGCATTATATTAATTATAATGGAGCATAAAAACACATTATATTAATAATATTGGAGCCTAAAGGTATAAAAATGAAGAAATCATTTTTTAAACATTTACTGTGCACCAGACATGGAAGCCAACTGATGTGATCAAATTAGACTTTCCTTAAAACCTTCTGAAGTCAGGATTTGATTTTCAGTTCTAAACTGAGTGAACTGAGGCTCAGAAAGATGAGATAATTCTGCGTGTGCTCATGATTGGGGCAAAGCTGGGATTTAACACCATCCTTTCTGGAAGCACAAATCTCGTGGTCTTGGATTAAGGAAACCTGAGGAGAAGTTTATAAAACAAAAGCTTATTATAGTGATTTTTCTAACTCAAAAAAAAAAAAAAAAAGCCGGGTGTGGTGGCACATGCCTGTATTCCAGCACTCGGGAGACTGAGTCAGGAGGATCTCTGTGAATTTGAGGCCAGCCTAAGCTACAAAGTGAGTTCAAGGCCAGCCTGAATTGCATAGTGAGACTCAAATAGCCCATCCCCCCAAATAAATAAGTTGTTCAGGAGCAAAATCAGTGAATCTTAAGGTTTTCCTGTAGCAGAAAATAATGAAAAAAACCAAAACAACACAAAAATAAAGACAGAAACCAGAGCAGGCCAGGGAGGTTATTCAAGGCCAATATGAGCACCCCACTTCTCCAGCTGCCTCCGGGCCTCCTTCTGGTCTCCTCTGCCCCAAACCCCACAGCACTCTGCAGAAGTTGAGTGGCCTTGGACAGGTAGTCAGAGTCCAAGCAGCTGCTTCACCACTCTGCTGCCTGGGCGAGTTTTAATTTTTCCATTTGGTGACAAATCTGCACTAACGCTAACTGATAACCTTACTGGGCTGTGTTGTCCCTGGGTGTCCTGGGCTTGCTGGGACCCGTTTCTGGCCTATTCTCTCTTTTGGAATAGAGTCATGGGAGGGGGTTTCTGTAGGTGAAGGAGAGGGTAACTCTTCTATTTCTCTGTTCTCTAGATATTCTAAACCTTTGATTTCTGCATTTCTGTCTACCTTCGAACCTTTCTTATATAGACAATAGCTATTTTGAAAGAAATACAGGGAACAATGATGATTAATTAATGTGAGTCACATTTGGGGACTTTTTTGAGGGGAGACACGGAAGGGAGGAGACTCCAGAATTTGATGGACTACTAAAGATCAAATTAGAATTTGTTCTTCAAAAGTTTCCAGTCTATTTGAAACTGGAATGCTTAGAGTGGGACAACTTTAGATGTTATCTGGATGAGTTGTTACTCATTTTAGGGACAAAAATGTTGAGTTTTCTGAAGGTACAAAGTTGGCAACAGGACACCTACGATCAGCTTTAGATCACTTCACTTCCAAATCAGGATCCTCGCTACCATGACACCAAAAAGGTATCACCAAAAGGGATAGAAAGATTAAGCGCGCTCACAGCTAAATTTAAATCTTGGTTTTCCTTGAGTTTGACCAGAACCAAGAGTAAATAATTGGTTAAATCTTTAAAAGAATTTTAGAGACAAAAATGCCATTATTTTCCACTCTTGAAAATATTTTTAGAGGTTTGGAATATACAAATAAACAGTAATTTCAAGATCATGAAGACATTTCTGTAAGCTAGTCATATTTCCTTGACCAAGTCAATCATTCTCCCCAGAAATCTATCATATCGTAGTTATTATTCTCCATCACTGACCATGGCACAAAGGAAGAGAGCTGCACCCTGACAGGAAGCAATGTTCTCTGTGCAAGACAAAGCCATGTAGTGCTGTGAGACCAACACTGGCATGGTGGGCAGCGGACCACCGGCAATAACTCATCAAGTTCCAGGTCTGTAATGTGGAAGAGAGAGAACAGAGCTTCATCTTCACATTCATTTTGTGCCGGGACTTTCAGCCTTCTCACAGATATCTGTCTTTATAATTTTGTTACGAGGTGTATTGGTCTCATTAATGAGAGAAGCCACAGAATGGGACCATGCTGTCACTTGTTATCTAGCTTATTACAGCTCATTCTGATGTAGGGCCCATGGATGTGTATAAACAAGAGAACTGTGCTATCTACTGTTGGATTTTTTTTATTGCTAATCATATTTGGAGAAAAGCTAAAGTTTGTATTATTTTTTTCTGTGTGCAGGAGAAGAGAGAGCATAGATACACAGGAAGATGAATTTCCTTAGTGTTGCAACTCTGTGAAATGAGGACCTGTATGTGGATTATCTGGCTGCTGTTTTCTAATACACATTTCTCAAGGTTTTAAACATATGTGGCTCACTATTTCCTCTTTTCCTGGCGATGAGATGAACAGATCTTGAAAATTTATGAGAAAAGCGAGGAAAGCACACACACACACACACACACACACACATATTTTTGCCTCTGTCTTTCTCTACAAATACACATGGATATTTTGTAGTTCTGCCCTGTTTCTATTCCTCTTTCCCCTATATGTCACATATGTGACAAACTCCCTCTGGGGATTGCATTGTGTGTGTGCTCTTCCTCCAACTTTGTGTCCTAAAATCACATTGAAGGATCACAGGAAAGTATGAGAATTAGATAGGAATGGAAGAGCCAGCCACGACACCTCATTCTCAGCTATTTGTTCACTCTTTCTTGACAAGAACTATCTATCTGTCTTTTTCTTTCTGTCTCATTTACATAACTCCAGAGGTATTTTAGAAGTTCTCTAGGCCATCTGTCTGATTCCAAGAAAGCATAAACACCCAAGATGAATGCCATCTGTGTTTCCTGTCGTCTTTTGTTCTCTTCAAGCTAGATTTTTTTTTTCAGAAGTAACATGATAAAGTGGAAAGGATATCACTTTTGGTTTATTGGTTTCCTGGTCTGTAACTTGAGGAGGATTATGCATCTTGTAGGATTACCATGAAGATTTGCTTAGGAAGTCCATTTGAAAAGGTTAGTGCAGAAGAATTGGTGTATCTGTATTCAAAAAGGCTGATTTTTCCCCCCCTCAGTGCTGGTAAAATGTAGAATAAAGATTATTAGGAGTAAAGGATGTGATTGCCTAAGTTTTTTAGTTGAACTATTGTTTTCCTTCCTGGTCAGTTTGGCTTTAGCAAAAAAGACTTCTCAGAAGATAGAGAGGAGGACTGGGGATGGCCTTTGCTGTGTTCTTCCTGTGGTCCCCAGATTAGCTGTGATCGAAGAGCTCCTTTTTACGCTGATGTAATTGAAACAGCATCATCAACTCTGTTTACACACACCACCCAATGTGTCTCTATTCATAATAATCACTACATTTAATAATTACAACATCATCCATTTGGACACCATGAAATCCTAACCACTAAAAAGCTTCAGGAATATTTCAAAGCATAAGAAGTAATGTTATTACAAATTTGGAAACCACTAAATATATTAATTCCTTTATTCTTTCATATAATGATCAAATAATCCCTTTATTCATCTAACATTTATTATCCTTGGGAACCAAGCATAGCAGTGAATATAATGAGATCACAATAAGTACAACTGGCATTCATTCAATGCTTGGCATGCCAGTCATTTCATAGTCAGGCACTTTATAGTTTCAGTCACTTAGTTCTCACCGACTTAGTACTCACCAGTGGAGTAGGTGTGGTCGTCATCGCTATCATGGTCAGCATCTTCATCATCATCATCATGCCATTTTAGAAGTGAACAAGAGCAAAATGATAGCGGTACCTTGCACATTTCCCTTTTGCTACACAAATGACCCCAGCAAAGAGAAAGAAAAGCACTCTCAACAGAGTGCAGGAAGCCACATGCTGGAGCATGGTGGGGATTGACAGAGAAGGTGTGGAGCCCTGAGTGGCTTTGCTGATCCAGACCCTGAGAAGACAGGCAGCCTGCCCTGGCCCCAGCCTGGGTTCTAGCAGACAGCTGAGCAGCTTTCTGTGAGCGCCTCTGCTAGAGTCCTCACGAAGTCACCTGCTCAGTTGCTGGCAGCCCCCCTTTACTATGTGACATACTGCTGTACACTCACTTGGGCCCCAGAGTTGCTTATTTGCTCATGCTCACTGAAAACTGATGGATACCCCTTTGCCACGGATGTAGCAGCCATGCAGAGTCCTGCCAGCGGGTACCACTCACGTGGGACTGTGGAAACTCCTAGCTGTGTCCACCCGTGGCTGGGTGCAGCCTGTGCAGGGCTATTTGTGAACCTGTGCTGTTTAGGACACCTGCATCCACACCCTCTGCAGCAGTGATGGCGAACCTGTTAGACACTGAGTGTCCAAACTGCAAACCAAAACCCACTTATTTCTCACAAAGTGCCAACACTGCAACTAAATCTGAATACTGAACTTTTACTTTAGAAAAAATAACCAATGCAACTCATGACATCACTGCAGAGAGGGCTCCGCGTGCCTGCTATGGCACGTGTGCTGTGAGTTTGCCACCACTGGCCTGGAACAGAGTATACCTGAGGACGTCACCAGTGTTGATTGTGACTGTAGAGGTCACAGAGACAACATTCGAGAGGACTCACTGGGAAGAAGCCACTGTAGTCTGGCTAACCGATATCTTACATCTTAACAGAAATTCTTTTATTCTAAGACCTACATTGGTCTACAATTGGTAGAGACAACTGATTCATCAGATGCACAAACAGCAACACAAAGTCACAAGAAACAAGCAAAAACAAGGCAGCACGAAGTTTCTCCAGGAGCAAGGTCACTCTCTGGCAACAGAGAAGAATTCACATTGGTGAATTTAGGAAAGTTCATGATATATAAGAGAATGCAGACAGATTTTTAAAAAAGTTAGGAAAAAAAATCATGTTCTGAATGAGAAAATTATCAGAGAAATAGAAATCACTGAAAAAGAAACAAATCTTGGAGCAGAAAGTCTCAAAATGTGAGGTAAAAAAATACAACTGAAGAGTTGAACAGCAGACTAGATCAAGCAGGAAAAAATAGCCTGAGAGCTTGAAGACAAAGAATCTCACCATAAATAAATAAATAAATAAATAAATCTCATAAAGCTATGAAATTTATTGGACACTATTAGCTGAGCAAATATTTTGCATTATAGGTGTATTAGAGTAAATGGGAAGAAGAAAGATGTAGAAATTTCATTCAGTGAAATAATTGCTGAAATTTTCCAAATTCTGAAAAAAATATGAGGTAGCTCAAATGACCCCTGTGAGATTCAACCAAAAAAACAAAAATTATCTTTGAGAAATATTATAAACTGTCAAAAGAAGACATAAAGAATTTTAAAATTACCAAAAGTGTCAAATCACAAATAAGGGAGTTCCTGTTAAACTAATAAACAAACTTCGCAGAAGAATGATTATAGACAAAGAAAAATACGATAATACAAAAGCCCTGAAAAATATTGGCAACTAAGAATTCTATTTTAGCAAAGCAATCCTATAGAAATAAAGGAGAAACTTAAAAGCTGAGAGAATTTACCACCATTAGACTAGTCCTAGAAAACATGCTAAAAGAAACCCAACACTGAAAGTAAAGGGAAGATAAGAACCATCAAGAAAATATGCAAGTATGCAAAAATCACTAGAGAGCAGATATGTAAAGTACAAAGACAAGAGAATTGAACCCTACAGATGCAAAATCAGAAAGATCAGCAAAAAAGGAAGAAAAGAACAGGGGATATATCAAAAAAGCAAGTCTAACAACAGAAAGAAATAACAAAATGACAGGAGTATGTCTTTACCTGTTATTAATAGTTTTCAATGTAAGTGGTTTAAATTCCTCAAATAACAGATTTAGACTCGTTGACTGTATTAAAAACAAAGAAACAATGAACAGGACCCAGTATTTTTCTACCTATAATGAACTCATTTCACTTCCAAGGACAAACACAGAGTGAAGGGATGGAACAAGTTATATCATGCAAATGGAAACTAAAAGTAAGCAGGAGTAGATAAGCTTATATTAGATGAAATAAACTTCCAGTCACAAACTGTAAAAAGACCCATCAGTCATCTATCTACTTGTATATCTATCTTGGCAAAAAGAATAAAGACGGAAGTATCATAAAACCTGAGTGTAAAACATAATACAAAGTACTGGTAACCAAAACACCTTGGTACTGATATAATGCGACATAGACCAATTTCACAGAATAGAGAATTCAGATATAAATCTAGCCAACTGATTTTTGGCAAAAGCAGTAAGAACATACTTTGGAGAAAGAAAAAAGAAATCCCTTCAATAATATTCTTCAAAAGCAGCATTCAGATGCAGGATGAAGCTAGATTTCTACCTCTCTCCATACTAAAACATAATCAACTTTAAATGGATTAAAAATTTAAAGGGAAGACCTAAAATTATGAAACCCTTAGGAAAAAAATAGAGGACTATGTTAGAATATTTGTTTGGGCAAAAAAATATGATTTTTTAGAACATGAACCCAAAATGTTAGGCAATAAAAACAAACAAAAAATGACACATGAAATTTTATCAAACTGAAAATGCTATGCACAGCAAAGGAACAACAGAATTAAGAGATAAATATTTTCAAATTATTTATCCAGGAAGGTAATAATATACCAACTATATAAGAAACTCAAAGAATAAACACCAAAACCAAAACCAAAAAAATGCATATGATTCAATTAATATATGAACAAATATCCTGAAAAAGCCTTCTGAAAAAGAAGATACACCAATTGCCAAGACAGTATAAGAAACATACTCAACATTAGTAAGCATCAGGGAACTATAAATCAAAACCACAGTGGAATGTCATCTTATCCCATGAGAATGCTGCTTAGTTACCAGAAAGCCAAAAACATGAACAGTGCTGGGGGGGATGCGGGGAAAGGGGAACTCTCATACACTGATGGTGGGAGTTTAGGTTGTTACAACCATCGTGGAAAACAGAAGGGAGGACTCCCAAGTATCAGAGCACAGAACTTTCATGTGACCCAGCAAAGTCACTACTACACACATCCAAAGGAAATGAAACCAGTGCATGAAAGAAGCATCTGTCTCCTGTTTTTATTGGAGAATTATTCACAATAGTTGAGATCTGGGATCACGCTGCACGTCCATCCACGAATGAACAATGAAAGGACGTGTTGTACGCACGCAAGGGAATATGACTGGGCCATAAACGGAATGTAATTCTGGCATTTGCAGGATCTGGATAGAGCCTGGGAGGTGTGATAGTGAAACGAAGCAGGCGCTAAAGGATAAATAGATGTTCTCACATATTTGCCGAAGGTATCATGTTGATCTCACTAGAAGAGGAGAGGAAAATAGAAGCCTGGGAAGAGTGGAGGGATGGCAAGGTGGAGACAGCACGGTTCATGGGACAGAAACGCAGCTGGATAGGAGGAAAAACTCATGGGCTACAGAACAGTAGAGCATCTATGGCAAATGACAATTAATTGAGTATTAAATATTTCAAAATAGCCAAGTATTGATTTTGCATGTCCTTGATAAGAAAGGTAAGTACCTAAAATGATAGATATGCCTGTTATCTTTGCTTGCTCATTATACCTTACATGCGTGCATTGAAATGTCATACCGTGAATATAAATAATTACACTCCATAAACATATACAATTACTGTGTGTTAATTATACTTTTAAAAGATAATTAGGTCATGAGCTTGATTCCTGGTACAAAAAAAAAAAAGATAATTAGAAAAGGAAATGAAAACACTGAGTAATATGCCTCGTATGTGATAGAACGGGTGTAAAGTGAGAGTGTAAAATGAATCAGTTCTGCCCCCACAGAGAGTTCATAACCTAGCAAGGAAGAGAAACTGGCAACTAGCTAATTTAAAAATAAATGGTTTTATAATGTACAATATTCAAAGTGCTTATATTTTGCCCAGCATCCACTCTCCCCTCAGAAGTGATTAACTCTAAAAAAGTAGTTAAATGAAAGTACACAGTTTGATTTTCGTTCTGAAAGACAGTAATAGGAATAAAAGTCGCCTGCTAGGCCAAGCATCCGGACTGCAGCAGTAGCATGCACGGTACTGAGTTGTTCAGAGGCTGTGGCAGACAGGGAAAAGTGAAGGTTCCTGAATAAATAACAAGGAGAGGTGAAGGCTGGGGGAATTCTAAGGGTGTTGGTCATGAAAGGATCTTGAATATTGTAGAAATTTGGATTTTTATTCTCTAGGCACAGAAGATGAGTTTTGGGGGGGTTACAGGATGCAATTTACATTTTAAATGGATAAAAGGTCAGGAGATGTAGGGTGCGTGGAGCTCCTGGGAGGAACTTAGCATTTGTCTGGGTGAGAGATACTTAGGAACAGGCCGGCCCTTGAATTAAGCATAGAGAGGCTGGGGCAGTTTTAACAGATATTTAAGAGTTAACATTTCCTGTAGTTGGCTGCGGGAGAAAAACTGAAGGGCAGAGAGAAGTAGAGGCAAGAGATGAAGAGGAGAAAATGCTGCTCATTTCTGAGTTTTGTGTGCAATTACTTAGGCCCACGAACACAGTTGCCTCTCTGACTTAAATTCCAGTTCTGTTCTATGCTAGTAAAAACGGTTTTTTTGGCATTTGAAGGGGGAAAAAAATGATGAATATTCCAGGAACCACAAACATAAGTTATAGAAAACAGAAGAGACGATGTAAGATCTGACCACAGGCGTGAACAGATGACAACATTTTCAAGTCTTAGCAATGTGTTTCCCTGTTGTATCTTTGAAAATACAGCCCCTTAATCAAAACGTGTGCTCATGCAGAAGAGGCACGAAGGACAGAGATTCTAGAAGAGATTTGATTCACTTCTGTAAACTGAGGTGCTAGGATTGATGCATTAATGAACCAGATTAAAAGGTGAGCATCATAGGTGATCTATTCATGGACACGAAGGCATTTAAGTTGGAGAAAGGAAGGGTAGAGCGCAAAATTACTGACTTGGATTATTTGAAATGTTCTGAAATGGAGCACATGACAAATCTTTCCACTCAGAACAGAGCAGGAGGAAATGGATTCAGGTTGAAGCCGGATCTATTTAGGTGAATTATACTACAAAGCTTCCTGAAAGCTAAGCTTAGGAACGGATTGCTAAGCTAGGTCAAGGAATCTCGTTCTCCAGAGGGAGCATCAGAAGGATGAAGGGGATTTGGAAAGTCATTTAAGCCCATGAAAATTGATCTTCTTTTAAAAGACCAAGCCTCCTGAGAAAGAGACGGCATGACTTCATACCGGTGACCGGCAGCTTTTGCTTGTTACTTGTGTCTAAGTTGATTTTGCAACTTCAAACTATTTTCTTATTATTCTCTTCTCAGTTGAGGTAGAGAATAGGTAGCCAGGATCTTTCAAGTCTTTAGTTATTTTAAAGGTCAGTATTAAACATCACTCACATCCTCTTTGCATGCTAAATAATTTTGTTTCTCTGGCCTTTTCTCATAAACATGGCTTTCTAATGCTGTGTCGTTGTGGTTATTTTGTGAAAAGTCTGCATAATTTTGTATCTGTTTGTACTTTGGGATCCCCAAACTGCACACAATAAGCTAGTAAGAGTTAAAATGTTGAATATAGTACAACAGTTGCCTCTAAGTTCTTAAGCCATTTTGCTCCTGTCCTTGTCTCCTGGTTCAATATTCTGATTTTGAAAACAGTGATAGTCTCCAACTGTGTATTATTCCATTGAGCTTGTTACATTCATTTTCTGCTTTCATCTAATTTTCTCCTTAGTCTTTAATGTAATTCTGTGCCCATAATAAAAGACTCAATAATGTATTGAAAGAATAAAAAAAGTTCTACTAAATAAATATCATGTAAGTGGGTTGTTGAAAGGATCTAATTTGATTATTTATGATGTGCTTTTTAGCTTGAATGCACTCTTTGTCTTTCATGGAAAAAAACCCAACTTATATTCATGTAATTTAAATATATCCCTTTAATATTGTGACCTGTAGCAAAATTTTTGAATCCTTTTTTTGATAGAATGTATATTCGAAGATCACATTTCTTGTTTGTTTAATGTTGGTTATTAAAAGCTTTGAATGCTAATGACAAAAAGATAGTTTACCTGAACAACATAAAATAAAGTGAAATCCTTCGGCCCCCTCCCTGATTCCCAATGCCAGTTTTTATCCAGATATAACCACATTCTCAGTAGCTTTTCATTTTCCTTTTTGTTACATGAATGGCCTCATACCATATGCCTCCTTGCTTTTTGCACATTTTGCCCATTGTGTGTGGCAGCGTGAAGTGCGCACAGAAGCTGGCCACCTCGCGTTCTCCTGACTTTATCCTATCCCAAACCACCACTGCCTTCTCTGAACTACTTATATCACCTTCTCATTTGTCTCCCAGCTTTCCGTTTTGCCTCCTGCCCACAGCAGAGCGTCTTTTAAAAACCATAAGACAGATCCTGCCATTCTGCTGTTCTCAGCCCATGTCCTTAGCATGAATCCAGATCTTCACAGTAAGGTGCCTAAGAGCTTTTAGAACTCTGTTCTACTCCTAGGGCTTTATCTCCCTACCTTTAGGAATCAGCCCAGCTCTTTTGCTAACCTGAAATAGAGCAGACATTATCCTTCTTTCCTCTCTTTGCCCTCTTTTGTACCTGATAGAGATCAAAAGCCAGGAATCTGTCAGCCCTACACATGGGTGAACCCCTCCAAAGCAAGCCACTGGGCTGTGGTGTGAGTAGAAACTCTACTGTATTTTTTTCTGAATTCTATGAATGTATTATATCAAATATCACATGATATATCTGTGTGCATATACATATGTATATATTGTAGGAATGTATGTGTATAGTTATGGTTGTATTACTACTATTTATCTATTAATATTCTTTGACTACATTTTCAATCCATTTTTTCTATTCTGTGTAATATTTTACCTTAAAGTGAATATTAACAGCATTCACAATGAAGATAGTAGTCTGTTTTAATTTAAATTTTTTTTTGTATATCCCCTAGTTGTCCTGCAAAGACACTGTAGAAAACTACATAAAAGGAAAGCATAAGTAAACAAATAGAAGGCCCAAGATTGAGTAGCCCAGAGGAAGAAACATCTGTGAAGCTTAGTTTGTCAAGGGGAAACTGACCCTGGAAGGTAGGACTAAGCTGAACAATCTCAAGAAGAGTGTGTTTGTCTTTTGTGTATGTAGATGCGTATGAAGATATTTCTCCTTCCCTTGTACCTGAAAGTGCATGCAATGTGATCATTCCTTCTCTGATTAAAGAAAGTAAGTGTAAAATTGAGTCTGTTTGTGATTCTGGCCAGTATTTGTTAACTATTGCTCTTTTGAGCCTGATTTACATGGATGCCAATGAGGCCAAGCACAAAGGTCATGTGGAGAGACGCTGAGACGCTTAGTCATTCAGAAAGTAGGTTATTCAGTTTGTTGCATAAAACTCAGCAACATATAGTCTTTACATCAATCTCATGTAGGCTAATTAGCTGATTTACTCATTCTGAGAAATAAGCGCCCTCCAAAAAGTAACCCCACAAACAGTAAGTGATTTGCTTAAACCGACACAGGAAGCCACCAGTATACAGGAATAGAATCAAAAGTTCCCGATTTCCTTTCCTTTGCTGATGCCACTAAGTAATTTGTCCAAAAGTTCAAAGCTTTTCTTTCAAAGGCAACTGAACACTTTTCATGAATGTCTGAGTTTGTAAAATTTGCCTTCTAAAGGAACCGTTTTAAAATGCATTGCTCGAAAACAAATATTTCAGTTTTATGATGCCAGTGCTATTCTTTGCTGCCTGTTTCTGTACTTTCTGCTTATGGCCCTTACCCTTAGGGCACGGCAGTGACAGAGTCACTCAAAGGGAAGGATTTAGATGCAGCTCTTCCCCTGTCCCCCAGGGCAGGACATAGGAGGCACATCAAAAAGTTATCCAATCAATAACCAAATGATTGCAAAAAAGATATGTTAATTGCTATAAGATTTTCCTTTGTCATAATGAAAAAGTTCTGGAGTTAGATACTGGAATTGTTTCTACAAAAGTGTGAATATACTTAATATCACTAACTGGTATACTTTAAAATGATTACACTTTATATTAAATTCATTTTACTGCAATAAAAGTATTTTAACCATTTCAATTAAAATGATTTATCTTTTAGCTGAGAAATAGTTTATTTGCTAAAAGGCATCTTTTTGAGTATTAGCCATAACATTAGATGAACTTGCAAATGAAGACAATTTAAAAAAAATCAAAACACATATTTATTACCACTCAAAAATCTTTATAAATACTTAACCACTGATTAATTTTGCTGTAATAAAAGAGCTAAGAAGTAGACTCATTCAATACATACTTTTTCATGAAAGGTTTTTGTACTCAGCATGCTTTTGATTTTCAGTTTGCACAGTTTGATTTTTATTTTTGCAAGATTAAAATAAAACCATGACCCACAAACCTTTAATGAAATTCTTGTAGTTCTCACAAAATGATATTATGTAAATATTTTGTCTTAGAAAAATGGCAGCAATAAATAAAGTATGGGCACCATAAGTACGTGAATTTGGGAACACTATAGGAATCATTTGGATGCTGGAAAATAAGAAACCCTTCCGCAATTGCCCTGTACCCTGTGGAAATGCATTCAGCAGTTTTCTTGGAGTAAGAGGCACAGCGTTCCCTCTGACTCAGGGAGAGATTTTTAAAATCAGCCTGCAAGGGATGGAATGAATCCAGATACACGCAGGTCCTCATCCCTATTTAAAATCCATGCATCTGGTACCAGTGATGGGTACCCGTGCTTTACCTTTTCTTACCTAAAGTGTGATACATCGTATTAAAGGGAACAGGATACATTTAAGCAAACACTGAAATCCCTGTTTTCTAGATGGAACTGCGATCACAAAGAATGCTGACAAAAACTGAATTCTTTTGCTAAGCAGTTGTATGTCAAGCTTCCATCCAATTGCTTCAAGTTTACTCAAAATGACTTGATACAAACATGTGATTTAGATCTTTAAAGAACTACAGAAGCTCTGCCAGGCTTCATTATTTAATCTTGAAAGTTCCATTATTTCCAGACATCCCCAAGGAAGAGGCTGCCAAGAAATGGGAAGAACAGAAGGTCCTATCAAAAGGTGTCCTGCCAGGGGGATGACAAGACGGATATAATTTCAACACTATTCTAATTTGCTTTGCTAACCAGAAGGGTCTACCTTTCTCCCCCAGCAAGATCTTCACAACTGAGAACCCTATTTTCAGTCTCGTCAGCTGAATTCTCCTGTCCTCCGGGCACCCCTGTATTTTCCAGCTCGACACTAGTTAAGTTCTGAAAATGAACGTCTGGGCTGATGATCCAGGTAAGGAGTGTAGAGAACCACAGCAAGGGGGACCTTCAAGAAATAAGACTTGTTCTTTACGGACCTTATTAATAAATTTATTTTTACACTTAAATTACAGCAATTAGAAAATCTAGGAAGGTTCTAAAGTAATTTTGAGTTCTCAGCGGAATGTCAAAGTGATTTCTTAACTTATGGGGACATCTCTGTTTCCAGATGTAGTTATCCAGACACTAAAATTTCATGTTTCTGGATACAAAGTGATAGCTGGTAGCAGAATGAGGAAATAGATGACCTTCACATTTATTAAGTGATTTTTATACATTTATTAAAATGATGCAAATTGCTTAATTTTTCATGAAACAATAATCAAAATATTTTATAAAATATTTTCTAGAAAAATTATAATTGATTTCTTAAATTGTAAATCAGCTTTTAAAATCCATTTTTAAAATTTTTAGCTTTTTTTCAGTTGTAGATTTTAAAGAATATGTGGGTTAACATATTAACAACCATCCAGAGGAAGGTTAGTTTTTAATTAAATCAATACTAGAATTTTCTTATTTACTGCAAAATGCCATTTGGCATTTTTATTTCCTTCAGTACTTTTTACTTTGCGTTTTTCCTTGTGAATTTATAAGTAATTTTATTAATAGTTACTAAACTTAACATTTGGTGCTTTCTGTCTTTTTTTAAAACCTCCATTTTTTCTCTTACTCAGTGACTATTTGCTGAGTAAATTTTTTGTGGGCCAGGTTTTGAGGCCAAGACAGTGATTAGCCCCTCAAAATTTCACTGTGGTGGAGAGTGGATTATTACATTATGTGAGGAAACACAGTGACTTGGGCTGCATTCGAGCAATTTCCAAAAGTGCCATAAGATACCAAGTTCTCTGTTAAAAAGTCAACGAAGTTTTACCAACCCAAATAAAAGAGAGGGCAGGCTATGAATCCCTGATTAGTGAGAAATAAGAATGCTAGACACACCCATATGTATTTATGCCAGTGAGAACTCATCAGTATTTATTTTAGTGTCATCCATCATTAGTTATTCTGTTGCTCAAATTGTCCAAGATTTGACCTTTGAGAACACCTTGTGTTAGGTTTCCGTCATGTCTTCAAACTCCTCAGACTGACCGCAGAGGAGGACAAAGGTGTTTCGGCTAAAGCTTTCAGGAGATGTCAGCCGAGTTGCTTTCGCCCCTCTGGTGAAGAAGGGAATCATGGCCACAGAAGGTAACTGGAGTGGAATCTGCTCCCTTATGGTGGCCAAGAAGCAAAAAGAGAACTTGCTTTTATAACAAAACCTCTCCTCCACCAAAATTAAACTATGAAACCATAAATAAATTAACCCCTTAATCCAGAGTCCTCATAGCACAGTTCCTTCCCAGAGAGCCTGTGTGTAAATGTTAGGACCAAGCCTTCAATACATGAGCCCCTCAGGAACCTTTGAGGTGGAAACCTTGATAACTTTCAGGTTTGCTCACGGGGCCTTTTGACGGTTCCCGTCACACTGTGAACGTTGTCGTGCTTTCTGCTACTGCACGCTTAGTACAAGGTAATGTGCTTTCTTAGTTCTGCTCCAGGGTCAGTTTTCCATGGAGCCCTAGTCCCTTTTATGCAGAATGCCATGTAGAAACTGAGATATGACTGCTAAAGGCACTCATTGCTCTCGGGATGCCATTCATGTCTTCAAGAAAAAAACTACCACTACTGCTACTCACTCATACCTGCATGTGCACACACCTATGTATATCTATGTCTCTCTGTGCATACACAGAAAAGCACAGTTTTATGCTGATACATCTAGTGCCTTTCTTTACTTGTGACTTTCTTTTCCAACATTGAGAGCTGAGAGAGACCTGGTTCTTTTCATGCACAATGTATTTAATTATTTACTCAACCCTGGGCCATACCATGCTCTTAGGTCTTAAGTGAACTTAAGTGAACTTCTCAGAGCGCTAGAAAACTCAGTATGCCAGTGAGCCAGGGGCAGAAAAGAAAGCTGTGGGAGGCAAACAGACAGAGACAGGCACTGGATGCAAATCCAGCACCATTCCAGGACCACAGCCACCCTCCCGGTCCTGGGTCCCTTGCATCTTGGGAGAGGACTTAGCATAATGAAGTGTGAACCAAGGAGAGGTCAGGTCACCAGAAAAGGCTCCCATCCTTTCCGCTGTCTCCTGTGGCAAGGGGAGCCCAGTGAGTGCAGTACTGGAAGCTGAGAGTGCCAGAGAAACTGAATGATGGATGGCAAATAGTATTTGAGAGAACACCAGGAGGATCTTGGGGAAACTGAGGACAGTCCACAACCCTGCTTAGGGACCCAGATCTGACCACTGACAAGATGGTGGCCCCAGGGCTGCCCAAGTAGTTAGCATCTGTGAACAGCAAGACCCTGGGCAGATAAGAGACCAGAAAAGACCAGGAATAAGCACTCTCCTGGTCTTCCGTGACCACTGAGATGGTTGTGTCCCTGGGAATCCCTGCCAACTACCCACAGCCCAGTGTTGGCACCTGCTCTGGAGCCCCAAACCACCCCTGCCAGGGTTGCTAAACCCAAGGAGCCCTGAAGCCTTGAAGAGGGACTCAGGAGTTGGAGAGTCAGGCACTGGGGAGAGGGGTCCACAACGACTCGGCAAAACTCAGCAGAAAATTAGATGCTAAGCTAATCACAGTACACACCATCCATGGAATTTACTGAGCAGGCTGAATCTTAAAACACAGGAAAGGCTGCTGGAAGCAGCTCTGGAGTGTGGCTGGCAGAGTGAAGGCCGCACAATGGGAGCTGGGCGGGTCCACAGGGGTGACTGCCTCAGACCTGCGGTGATGCAGTGCACCGTGGGGTGGGAAGGACTAGGTCATTTCACACTGAGAGTAGGACAGGACTCGGGAGACAGCCAGGCCCAGGGATGCTACTGCCATTGTTCATCTCAGCACTGCCCCACCTGTGAACACCTGTGGTTAGTTTACACTTAGACTTCCCTTTCATTTTGTATATTTGCAACTGTGTGGCCTTTTGTTGCTTCTTCTTTCTCTTTTCTTCTCTTCTTTCATCTCTTTTTACCCCTTTATTTCCTCTCACTTCTCCTGATGGTGTCTGAATATGTGCGAGGGAGACTAAGTGCTAAGTACTGCTTTAACCCAGGCAGGAACTTTCCTAGGCAGCTCAGGGCAAGCCACTCCGAAGCTGTGTACAGAGAACCCGAATGTGAGCTAACTGTCAACACATCAGCAGGGCCTGACATTTTCAGATTCCTTGAAATTCTAATTAGATTTCCTTGTCTGTACATCCTTTCTTCTACTCCCAAATACTCCCTAAAATCACCTTAACACTAGCTCTTTATTCCAACTATAAAAATAATTCAAATAGACTCTGCTTTCCTATCGGCTTTTCATCTATTGGTATTACTCATACCTTTCTCTCTTCTTACTGACTTAATCCCTTCTTTCCTCTCTTCCTTTTTCCTTGAGCCCCCTGTAGGGGCATTGATAAAAAGGTGAAATTGTTAAGGTAAATTATAATGTACATGCCTGATGCAAGGTTGGATCTGTTGACATTGATTTAAATGGTAAGGATTCTCTCCTTGTGACAGGAGAGCAAGTACAAAACATTAAACTAAGCGGTCAAAGAGGGAGGTAAATACCAAAACATAGAACTAAGGTCATATCATGCGAAAGTTAAATAAAGAGATCTCTATACTAGTAACAGTCTTTTCACTATAACTGAACTTCAACTAAATATTTCCAAATGTTAATGATCAGTTTAGCAAGAATTAGATCTTGAAAATCACCAGACATAAATCCAGGAGCAAAATACTCTGTTGAAGGTCTGGCCAGCAGAAGTGGCCAGTATGAGAAGACAGTGTTAGAACCGGCAGACAGGGATGATGCAGGTGACCACATAGTCAGAGATACCTTAAAAGCAACAAGACCTCGAGGTAAACAGATCCAGTAACTAGTAGCTGCTGGCTGACACAAAGACGACTAACCTCAGATTAACTGGAGTCAGAGAAAAACAAAAGATAGCACAAGTGGCATAAAAATCTGCTCCCCAAAAGCATAACAGAAAACATTCTGAGTATAGAAATCCAAATAGCCAAGGACCAGAAAAGAAGTTCTCCATAACACATCATAGTCAAAATCGCTGCAGTCCAGCACAGAGGTAGACTCTAAAAAGCTGTTAGACGAGAATAACAAATCACTTATAAAGATAAACCCACTGGAACCACAGCAGATTTCTCAACACAAAATTTATTGGCCAAGAAAGCTTGGAATGATGTTTCAAGACCTAAAAAAAATGAGCTTTCAAATAAGATCAATATGTCCTGTGCAATTATCTTTCAGGTGGATGGAGAAATAAAGACCTTCCATAATAAAGATGATATTTCCTTAAATTCTTTTAGTTTGTCTCCTTTGCCTCCCCTCCTTTCTTTTCCCTCCATTTCTTTTTCTCCTTCCAACTTGGGAAAGGATTCCTGTACTTCATGTGATCTTTTACTTTGCTCTTTATAAATATATTATGCTTCTCATGGAAAAGAAATGATAGGGAATTTAAGCTTGTGTGTCTGATTTGTTTTTCTTAACACCATGGTCTCAAGATGCATCCATTTATTTACAAATGTCTAAGATTCCTACAAATGACTAAGAGTCCATCTTCAAAGGACTGACTTTTATCAAGAAGTCAGATAATAACAAATTCTGGCAAGGCAGCAGAGCAAAAATGATCCTTTCTATATTGTTAGTGGGGGCATACTTTGAGTAACTATCATGAAAATTAACATGGAGATTCTTCCAAAAGCTAAAAGTAGACATTCCATTCAACCTAGGTAATCCATTTCTAGGTAACTTCCCTAAAGAGTTAAAGACATCCTATCACAGTGACACATGCATACTTAGTTTATAACAACACAGATCCTAATAATGAAACCTGGGAATTAGCCCTGTGGCCATCAACAGAGGAGTGGACAGAGAAGAGGTGATATTTATACACAGTGAAATATTACTGTCCTATAAATATTGACAGATTTAAATTGCTGGGAAAATGGATACACTTAGACCTTTTAATTTTAAGTGAAATGAATCAGACACCACAGCTTAAATGACACATCATTTCTCTTGTATGAGAAACTCAAGGAACACATAAAGGGCAAAATACAACATAGATAATAAGAAATAGGTCATCGCAAATAGGAAGGAGATTTGGTGTTGGGGGAAGACATGGGAAAGTAAATGCAATTAGGAGATGTGTATGTGTGATCTTCCCATGATAAATATAATCATTATACCCAGTAGACATGTACTAGTAAAATATGTCTAAGAATATGCCTTTAAAAAATCAGTCTAGCTGGGTTTTAATAATAATGATTCATGTAAATTAAAAAAACATTTAACTTATTTCTTATTATTATCTATTTTATTCATTTATAATTATCTTTGTTATTACCTAACTTCTGCTTCAGTAAAACTTTAGTTATAAACATACCACATATAGATATGAACTGCTTTTTACAGTGAACTCAGAATATTTTCTGATAATTCTCATTGTACTATTAGCACTGTTTTTTTAATGAAAACTGTTAATTTTCATCTGTTATGATAATTTTTCAAATCAATTTTTCATAGTGACTTTTAATTTAATGCTATATGATCAAAGAACCCACTCTGTATGATTTCATCCTTTATCAATTTTTCAAAATTGCACTGTACAGTCTTTCTAATTTAGTATCTTTACTGCATTTTATTTCAATAGGTTGTCATCTACTGTATGGTGTACTGTGCTGTGAATATCAATGTCGATGTGGGTGATGAAGATATTTAAATGAATAATATTAAGTGAAGTATGGTGTACTGTTCAGAGTGAAGGTCATGTGAGTATACCAGATGAAGGTAGAAGTCTACAAAGTAGACTAATACATTGTGTTTTAACGTTTAAAGATTATTTACTACAGATAACTAAGTTTGGGCTTGCTGTTTAAGAAATAATGTTACAATCTCTATAATTAGATTGACTCTATAATAGTCATCAGACTCTATAATAGTCTGATAAGTAGATCAGACTATTTGTTTAATATTATTATTGATATTTTTGGATTTATCTACCTAAAAGTTATACTTACCCTTTCACTTTTGTTTCTGACTTCTTTTTTTTTATTTACCTTCCAGTTCTTTTTGTTTTTTAAAAATTTTTTTTATTAATTTGAAGGCAGTAAAATACAACAGAACAGGATAGAATAGAGCCAATTGAGACAGTGTAGTGAAATTGATACAAAACTTCACAGCAGGTTACCGGGATAACAGTAAATAGGTACCATAGTATATCTTGTTATCTTCACAATAGTTGTTCTTTCAATCAGGTAGAGCAAAATCAAAGGAAATATAGAATATTATAGAGCTTATCAAAACAGAATATAGAGCAATACCATTAATCAGGACAAAGCAAAACAGTGATAAAAATATTTGCCTTCAAAGAGATGGTAGAAGGAAATTCCTCTTATTTGCTATATTACATATGGTCAACCTCCCAAGAGATGCTCAGATATCTGGCTCCCACTTGCTATTGGGTTTGGGAGAGGGGATGGGATGCTTGATTCTCAGCCCGCACACCGGTAGACTCATAGCCACTTACTAGGGCAGCAGGTTGGTTGCTCAGTTTCCTAGCGCCCTAAGTTCCAACATGGCATGGATCTCAGGAGATGCTGTGTTTCTGACTTCTTTTCCTTACCTTTAAATGTTATTTTTGGTGCTTTTTAGTATTTTGTGTTCTTTCTTACATTATTTACTTGACCTTTCTGGTTTATTCATTTATTTTTTACTGGTGGCTTTAGGTTTTACTTTATGTTTTTTTTTTCCTATGAGAGCTTATCTTCAAATTAAATTATATATCATCTCATTTGCAATGAAATACTATGGTATACAGAATTTTACTTTCTCTTTCTCATAATTGATACTATATTTGTTGGACATTTTTCTTCTATTTATGGTATAAATTCTGCAAAATAGTCACATTTTAAAAGAAATTTTACAATTGAAATAAAGAAAGCTGTTATGTAGTTGCTAATATACTTATTATTTCAAGTATTTTCATTTGCATATAATAGTTCCCAATTGTTTTTTATTTCCTTCAGCTGGAAGAATTTTCTGTGGCTTTATTTCATTGTTGTTGCAACTCTCTCTACTTTTCTTCTTTAGAATTGTTTTCCATATCCATCTTTTTTTAGGAAAGATTCTGTCAACACATATAAAATCCTAGTTTGGATTTTTCTCTATGAGTGTCATGAAATTGTACATATACGTATGTTCCAGCTCTGTTTTTTTGGGTTTTTTCCAGACAGAAATCAGTGAACAACATTTATACTGATCCTTTCTACGTGATATCTACTTTTCCTCTGATAGCACAAGAGACAGGTCATTGTGAGGACTGACAATGTCATTGTGAAGTGCCTTTATGTCATTTCTGTTTAGACTGCTTTTCTTTCACTGAATTTTTTTTAAAAGAAAAGAAAAGAGAATAAAATCAATGATACAAAATTTCAAAATAATAGGAGAGTAACACTGGTTAATATATTGCATATCATTATCTTCAAAGTAGTTGTCTAGATTACAAAATATATGCCTGGAAATGATCAAACAGTTGAACAATGAAAGCACGAACTGTTCTTTTTGATGAACTAACAGTGATTGGTAGGTTTAGTTATCTACATTATCTATCTATCTCACTGAACTGATATATAGTATAGTTATTAGTAGTATAGCTATCTATCTTGTATATATATGTATAATATATATACACACATATATCACTGAAGTTTTTGAAAGTCTGGTTTTATAAATTCTATGGGCTTTGGAGATTTGTGCATTATTTTTCATAAAATCTTTTGTTCTTTATCCCTTGAACTCCAGACTGCTTTGCATTTTGTTCTATACGAGTCTCTTGGTTTCGTTTTTAAGTGTTCTTTTCCCATTGCATTCCCCTCCGCACACTTTCCTTCTGCAGTGTGAAATCTGGTGCTAATCCACCCATTGACATGTTTCTGAGATGGTGTTTTTCACTAGTTTCATTTAGCTCTTTTAAATACATTGTTTCACTTCTCATTTTGTTCATATTTCCTTTAAAAATCATTAAGCATATGTATAGGAACAGTTGCTTAACTTTTGTCTGAAAATTTTATTATTTCTGTCATTTTGGGTCTCTTTGGGCTTGCTGAATTTTTTTCTTTAAAGTTTTTTGCAGTATACAATGATTACATTTATCAAGCGAAGTTTGTGCATCTTGAAAACACATCTGAAGTGGGTTTTTTTGCCCACCTCCCCTCCCATCCCCTGCTCTCTTCAACTCTTGTTTCTCTTCCCATTTGCAAAAGCTCTACTTCCATTTGTGCCCTCAGTTCTCCCACTTTTTAAAATCCCTTCCCTCTTCCTTCCCCTGCCCTCTTCTTCCATCCCTGAGCCCTTCCTAGCGGAGAAAGATCTATGTCCCTACTTCCCGCTGTCTTTTATTTTGTCCTCATTTACACTTTGAGTTTCTCACATAAAAGAATCCATGCGATAGCTAAACTTGTGTGTCTGAACTATTTCTCTTGCTATTATCATCTCGAGGTGCATCCATTTATCTACAAATGCCTGAAGTTTATCTCTCTTAATCGTAGTGTAGTATTGCATTGTATATAATACCTCATTTTCTTTGTCCTTTCATCTGTTGACAGGCATATGGGCTGTTTGCAAGATTTAGCTGCTGTGAATAATGCTGCTGTAAACGTGGGTATGCTTGTATCACTGCACACGAGGACTTTAACTCTTTCAGGAAGATAACTACAAGGGCAAATTCTTCTTCACATGTCTAATAATTTTATTGGTGTTTGGATGCTCTAATTTTTGTGTCTGTGTTAGATTTTATTATTTTACTTTAAGGAGTTTGGGGATTTATTTTGGCAATTGGTTAAATTATATTTGCCTTAATTTTTCCTTTTGAACTTTGGCTAATCTGTGGTTAAAGTCTGTCTTGTTAAAGGCTACAGCCTCTGCTGTTTGAACTAGCCTAGTCATGCTACTGATCTGTGAAGGTGTGTCTCTTACATACCAACAAGGTTCAGACAGACTCCTCTGTCCTCACTGCTTTGAAATGGAATGCTTCCAAACAAGAGGCCGTGTCTAGGAATTTTAGATTCCAGAATATATTTTTGGAAATGTAGATTTCTGGAGCTAATTTGCCCTTTGATTTCCCTTAATTCTGATATTCAGTTATAGTAATTCAAAAGTTCTCTCAGGCACTTCAAACTGCATCCATGCGTCACTAACTTAGTGGATCTGTAAGTTCTAGTCCGGGTTCCTCCTCCTGAACCATGGCCTACAACGTTCTTTCTGACCCCAACTAAGGCTGTTACAGGCCTCGAGCTGTACATTCTCATCTCCCTGGGGAACTCACTCCTGCTCATATTGCTCAATATTCAAAAACCTTGTTCCAAGGACCTTTAGTCTGGAGCTCCCAGTTGGTTGACTTCAATGTGTATTTCCCCCCTGCATGGTGGAGAGAAGTGCTGACAACCTGGTATCAATTAATTTCTCTTCCGAGAATCTTGGCCTCAAATAGAAGTCCTAATTTTTGCTTTTTCACTGTGCTCCTCACCTCTGCTTATTTTTCTTTTGTAGAACTCGCTGAGTCTTTTACCCTTTGAGCTCTCCTTTCAAGTGTGTTTACTGCTAACCATTTTGAACTCAAATTTGCTTTTTTGAAATGGAATGTGTGTGGGTGGTCCTAGGAGGTTTCTTTTGAAAGTATGGAGCTACAATAAAAAATATGTTTTATTCAGGATCTGATTGTGTGTAAGAAAGGGTTTTCAGATTACTTTATTCATTACTATGTTGCTAGATAGAAAATTCTAACTGAATTTCCATTTTTAACCAGTCAGTCAATTTATAGGTATATTTCTAACATTTAAGGATTTTTCTTTTCTTTTTATTATCTCTGAGATAAGGTTTGGCTATGTAATTCAGGCTGGCCTTGAACTTGTGACAATTCTCCTGCCTCAGCCTCCTAAGGGCTGGAATTACAGGTTTGCCACCCCCATGCCTAGCTCGACATTTAGGTTTATATTTGTGTGTTTTCAAATTATGTTCTTTTGTTACTTCCTGCCACAATGCACAACTGTGACTATGTAGAAAATGAAGAATTACTTGGAAGGAGGACTTTAGTTCAGCCCCAAAAGGACCCAGAGGAGCTGATACTACAGCAGGAGAGAACTTCAGAGTGAAGAGTAGTGAGCTGAGACCTCTGCAGTTATTTATTTGTAACTTATGCTATGAGCACAAAGATATAGAAGAAAAGCATATGCATTTTGGTCAGGGGACACTGCCAGGAGGTGATGGTTTGTTGTGTGACACACATTGACCTATTTCAAGCAATCTTATCCAAGCAGAGGAGACACAGTGACCAAAGGGAACACCTCTGAGAGTAATTTGCTCTTAATCGTCCTGCAGATCCCGCTCTAAGGTCTAATCCTGCATCTCAGAGGCTGTTACAAGGCCCCTCCCTATCACGCTCCAATTCTGTCACTCCTCTGGCATCTCCGATGACACGCTGGTCCCTCCTAGCATTGACATTGTGTTCCTTTGTTGTTTCCTTTAAAAGTTTGGGCACTGTGATAGTTGATTTTGTAGGCTTGGTGTTAGTTTGTAGGTCCAGTTGGTGGTGGTGCTCAGACAGTTGATCAAACATTAATCTGAATATTTCTGTGAAGTTATTTGGTGGAATACGAGTAGAATGTAGATCTGTGGATTTTGATAAAGGAGATTGCCTTTTGTAATGCATCTGGGTCTCATGTAATCAGTTGAATGTTTCAATAGAACAGTAGAGCTGATTTTCCTGGAATGAAAAGGAATTTAACCAGTAGATTACATTAGAATTTAAACTGAAGCTTGTGCTTCAGTCTCTAGCTGGGGTGATCTTATCCCATGAGATTTGGGACCTTCCAAGCATCTGTAATTGTTATAATCATGTGAGCCAATTCCTTAGAATCAATCTTTCCCTCTCTTCTCTCTATCTGTCTCTCACTGTCTCTGTCTCTGTCTCTCTCTCTCTCTGTGTTTCTGTCTCTCTCTCTCTCTCTCTCTCTCTCTTTCTCTCTCTGTGTGTGTGTGTCTCTGCCTTGCTCTCTCTCTCCTTGTTCACACACATATGCAAACATTTGAGTTGGTTCTGTTTCTCTGGAAACTATAAGCATTCACATTTAATACTTTTTTGATGGGTGAATGAACATCTTTATTCTTCATCCATAATGCAACCCTATCTCTAACTCTCCACTCTTGGTGCTTTTCCTCTAGTTCCTATAATCCCTCAACATTTTATTTACGAAATTTATTTATGAAATTTATCATGTCTTTAGTTCCATTTTTTTCTTGGGATTTTTTTTTTATTATTTACTGACATAAATCTTGTAATATTATTCCACAAGAGTTTGTGGGTAAAAAACTTAATCTATGTTGAGATGTTAGTTTTTTTACTCTAAATCTTGAGCAATGCTTTTAATGGGTATGAAATTTTTAGTTCACAATTATTTCACATTAACTTGCTTGTTTTCTGCATACAGAGGTGTTTTCTGTTCTTTAATTTTTTCTTTTAATTTTCCCTAGTTTCATTTTGATATGTCTAATTATAGGATTTCATTCAACAGTTTTGAGACTTTTTTCTTGATGTTCATGATTTAAAACTTTTATACTATGATTGATGTAAAACTTTCATATTATCTTTGTAGAGAGATATTATATTTCTCTAGAACTTTGTATATGTTCTCTCTTCTCATTTTATCATGTGTATATATATATATATATATATATATTTAAGTTTTTCTTATATATGCTATGCTATATCCCTCCTTGTTGCATCTGCACATTTTCCTCATTTTTATTTTCTAATATATTGAATTTATAAATCCCTTTTAGCTGGGTAAAGTCTGCTATTTAATGTAGCCATTTGTTTTGCATTTTAATATATATTTTCTACATTTTAGTTCTGTATATTCTTTTCAAATTACATGTTCTATTCCACATGTTTTTCTTAATATTTTAAATAAATTTATTTTACCTTTCAGTTGTATACATTTCAAACTCTTGAAGTTCTAATTCTGCTCTTTGGTCTGCTAGCTTTCACCATTTATGAATGTATCCTGTTTATTTAGCTGACTGATTCTGTGAACTGATCTTGAGTGAGAGAGAGAGAGAGAAAGATTGAGAGAGAGAGAGAGAGAGAGAGAGAGAGAGAGAATATTGAAGTATGTATAAGGGGTCCTGCTGTCTGAGTTGTGTGAACTTCCTTCCTTCCAGTTAAATTTTGTTTCTCCACATCTTCTAAGAAAGTTATGTTGGACTGGTACAAGATCTTTCTTAACATTAAGAGCACATGGATACCATTGTATGGGACAATTGTAACTGAAATCTAGAACCATATGAATGAAAACAATATGGTTTTCAGGTTTTTCCTGCTGAGAGTTCAGGCAAAGAAAGATTGTTTTGGTTTTCTTTGTCATGAAGAATTTATCTTTTCGCTCATCCTCCTGAGTCTTGATTTTTGCTGTGTGTGGAGGTAGGTGTGTGTACCAGTCACACTGCCCAAGGCTCTCAGTTCCATCTCAACACATGTTGCTAGCCCAGCACTTTGTCACCGGTGTTGAAATGACCATGAACACACTAAACTAATTAGCATAGATAATTACATGGATTGGCTTAGTGCTTACTACTATGGTGCTCAGTTTTCTTTGGATCATATCAGTCATTCATATGTGAATTTGGTTATTCATTAAATGCTAATAAATATGCACTTAAAATATGATTTGCTATATTTTCCCTAATTCTTGATATGTAACGAACATACTGGACCATCCTATTCACATTCAAATGGATCATTTTGACACAGCTGACTGCACAGTTATCAAAGACCAGAATGTCTGTATAGCAACTAGTAACAATGGTAAACCTGGCTTTCTAGAGAGATTACGTGGTATAGGAATTACTGCTTTAGAATTAGTTCTGCTTCATGCCCGTAGAACACAACTGATTTTTAATTTTCACCTTCTCTTAAATAGAGTATAGCTTTTGGTAAATGATGTGGAAAATTTTGTCTTCTAGTTTTTCTGTGCATTTTTATTCTATACTTTTGCTTAGTCAACAATAGGTGACAGTATTTCTTAGTCAACAGTAGGTGACAATATTTCTTTTTCAAATCTTTTGCCATTTAATAATTTTAGGCTTACAGAAAAGCTGTAAAAATGAGTATTGTCAAGTTTCTGTATAATTCTTATCCATCTTCCTCCTTGGTTCACATCTTATACTACTCTTGTACATTTGCTAAAACTGGGAGCATGGCAATTGTATATAATCATTTATTTTAGTCCAGAGAGTGTGTGTTTGTTACAATTTTTTTCTATTAATGTCTTATTTTTATTCTAGGAGGCAATATAGGATTTCCAAAATCTTCCCAGAGCCCACTTGTCTTAGTACCATTTTTTAGTTTTTCCTTATTTTACTGTAATTTGGATTGTCTTGAAGAGTCTGGATCAGGTATCTTGCAGAACAACTATTAATCTGGTTATCCAATATCTCTCATCTTTATACAAGGGTGACTTTTTGAAAAGGTAATACTAATTGTAAGAACTTTTAAATAAGTATTTTGGAATAGTAATACTCAAGACTTTAGCTCTAAGTATTTTATAGATGTTTTCTAGTAAATTAAAAAATTCTTCTCCATTCCTCATTGGCTTAGTTTTCTTAAAATCTTTTTTTATTGTAAAGAGAATAAAGCAAAACAAAACAGAACAAAGCAAGTCAGAATAGAACAATGCAAGCAACACAGGACTTCAAAACAAGACAACATGAAATCAACAATGGCTACCATAATGTCTCCTGTTTTCTTTGAAATAGTTGTCCATATCTTCACACACAACAATATCAAGCATAACAAAATAGTATAAAATGAATCAAAAGAATGAAAGCATTATAGGACTTCAACACTAGATAGTAGGAAATGAACAATGGTTTCTATAATGTCTCATTTTCTCAAAACAGTTGTCCATACTATCACACATAATAAAATCAAACAAAAGACAACAGAGTAAAACCGATTAAACAAATGAATGAAAATATTATAGGACTTCAAAACAAGATAATAGGAAACCAACCATAAACACCATAATACATCCCATTATGTTCAAAATAGCTACCCATACCATCAGACACAGTAAAATCTAACAAAACAAGACAGAACAAAACCAAGGCTAACAAAATTGTGAAAACAATACAAGAGTTTAAGCCAAGAGAGTAAGAATTTAACAGTGTCACTACCTTCTCCTCCCAGGTGTTTCCTCCCCTACCTCTCTTATAATATACATTGTGCTTTTTTGATCCCTCTAACTGCTTCTGTTTTTTATGCTGAGGTTCACCCGTAGGAGTTCAAACTGTTTCACCCATGAACATGATCTCCAGCTAATCCATTTACCTACAAAAACCTCAAGATTATTCTATTTTATAGTTGGGTAGCTTTCCATGGTACAAAAATACCATATGTTTCTTATCCATTCTGTGGTTGATGGGTAAGTTACCTTTGCTTTTTTTCTGATCTCCTGTTGTAGGGAAGAATTGTTTTCTCTCCTTTGATTTTCAGTCTATAAATTTCCTTTCAAGTTAAATGTGTTTCTATTTTTAAAATTTTTAAAATTAATTTGAAGGTAGTAAAATACAACAGAACAGGATGCAACAAAGCCAATTGAGACAGTGTAGTGAAATTGGTACAGAACTTCACAGCAGGTTACCGGGATAACAGTAATAGGTACCATGGTATATCTCATTATCTTCACAATAGTTGTTCTTTCAATCAGGTATAGTAAAATCAAAGGAAATACAGAATATTATAGAACTTATCAAAACAGAATATTGAGTAGAGCAATGCCATTAATCAGAACAAAGCAAAACGGCGATAAAAATATTTGCCTTCAAAGAGATGGTAGAAGGAAATCCCCCTTATTTGCTATATTACATATGGTCAACCTCTCAAGAGATGCTCAGCTCTCTGGCTCCCATTTGCTAATTAGTGGTGTGGGGAGATAAGATGTTTGATTCTCAGCCCACATGCCGGTAGACTCATAGCCTCTTACCAGGGCGGCAGGCTGGTTGCTTGGTTTCCCAGAACCCTAAGTTCCAACATGGCATGGATCTCAGGAGATGCTGCTGCTTTTTGCCCTAGGGTGGCCACAGCTTGCCAGACCACAGCCACTTACCAGGACAGCAGGCTGGTTGCTCGGTTTCCCAGCATCCTTAGCTTAGTTTTTTAAAAATTTTATTTAAAGAGGAAAAAAACAGAAAAAAGAGTAGAAATAATACAAAATTTTTAAAAACGGTAAGAAATAACTAGTTGATAAATTACATATTGCCAGCTTAGAAATAGTCCAAGTTACAAAATTGAAGCATAAAAGTAGAAATTCAAACAGTGAGACTTCAAACAGTTCTATTCAATGATCCAACAATAACTTAGTAATATGGTTATTACTTAACCATAAACATACATGTAGTTATATCTTTTAGAGCACTTTCTTTTCATCTCTTTTTTACAATAGCAATTGCACATTTTGGATTTTATTACTCCTACATTTCTTACTACTTTTTACACTAGAGTTACAGTGTGATATTTATAAATATAATTCTTATTTATTTCACTAATGAGGATAATCTCAAGTTGCCTCCATTTACCTATGAAGACCTCAAGATCATCCCTTTTGTAGCTGAGTAATATTCCATTGTATAAAAATACCACATCTTTTTCATCCACTCTGAAGTTGATGGGCATTTGGGTTGTTTCCAAGATTTAGCTATTACAAATTGTGCTGCTATGAACATGAGTGCACATATATCACTGTGATATGATCTTTTCAGTTTTTCTGGGAACATACCCAGGAGGGGAATAGCTGGGTTGAATGGAACTTCCAATCCTAGTCTTCCGAGGAACCTCCATACTGATTTCCATAGTAACTCCACCAGTCCACACTCCCACCAACGGTGGAGCAGTGTTTCTTCTTCCCCACAGCCTCACCAACATTTATTATCAGTTGATTTCTTGATGTCAGCTATTCTTTCCAGAGTGAGATGAAAACTCAGTGCTGTTTTAATTTGCATTTCTGGAATGACCAGTGATGGTGAACAGTTCTTCATGTATTTATTTTCCATTTGTATATCTTCATCTGAGAAATGTGTGTTCATCTCAGATGCTCATTTTTGGAGAGGATCTTTGAATTTGGGTGGCTTGATTTTTTTCAATTCTTTGTATGTTCTTGATATAAGTCCTTTGTCTGAGGGGTTGCTTGCCAAAATTCCTTCCCATTCTGTGGGTTTACTTTTCACTCTGTTGGTGATTTCTTTTGAAGTGCAAAAACTTTTCAATAATATGAGATCCTAGTTGATTCTTTGAAGTGTTTCCCATGCAGTTTGCATTTTGTTCATGAATTCTCTGCCTACCCCTATGTCTCCAAGATTTCTACCTACCCTATCTTCCAGTAGATTTAGTGTTTCTGTTTTAATATTTAGAACTTTTATTCATTTAGACTTTAGTTTTTTTCATGGTGATAGGCATGATCTAGTTTCAGTCTTTGGCATGTGGAGAGCCAATTTTGCCAACACCATTTATTAAACAGACTATCCTTCCAGTGAACATGTTTAGCCCCTTTGTCAAATATTAGGTGGCTGAGTGTCTTTATCGTTGTGCTTTCATCTTCTAATCTATTCCATTGGTCCTCAGGTCTATTTCTTTGCCAGTACCATGCTGATTTTATGACTGTGGCTTTGTAGTATAGTTTCAAGTCAGGAATTGAGATGCCTCCTGCATTGCTTTTGTTGCCCAGAACTGCCTCTGCTAGTCTAGGTTTCTTCTGTTTGCAAATGAATTTTAGGAATGTTTTCTCTAGATGTGTGAGATATGTTAATGGTATTTTAATTGGGATTGTATTAAATCTGTATAACAATTTTGGAAGTATGGCCACTTTCACAATGTTGGTTCTTCATAGCCAAGAGCAAGGAATGTCCTTCAATTTTCTAATATCCTCTTCAATCTCCTTCTGTAGCATAGTATAATTTTCAGCATATAGGTCTTTCGCAGTCTTAGGTTGATTCCTAAGTATTTCATTTTTTTAGATGCTATTGTGAAAGGCAATATTTCCATAATTTCTCTCTCAGTGAGTTTTTTGTTTGTTTACAGGAATGCTATTGATTTTTGAACATTGACTTTGTATCCAGCTGCACTGCTGAATTTGTTTATTACCTCTAGTAGTCTTTTAATGGAGTTTTTTGGGACGGTATTCTATATAGAGTATCATGTCATCTGTAAATAGTGATAATTTAACTTCTTCCTTTCCTATCTTTATTCTTTTTATTTCTCTCTCTTGTCTGATTGCCCTGGCTAGTGTTTCCAGAACTATATTGAATAGGAACAGTGATAGTGGTCATCTTTGTCTTGTTCCTGATTTTAGAGTGAAAACTTTCAGTTTTTGCCCATTTTGTATAATGTTGGCTGTTGGTTTGTCATAGATGGCCTTTATAAGGTTGAGGTAGACACTATTTATTCTGAGTTTCTGAAGGGTTTTTATCATGAATATGTGTTGGACTTTATTGAAAGCTTTTCTGTATCTATTGAGATGACCATGAGATTTTTGTTTTTGGCTCTGTTGATGTGGTGTATTATATTTATTGATTTGCATATGCTAAACCATCCCTGAATTCCTGGGATGAATCCCACTTGGTCGTGGTTTATAATCTTCTTGATGATTTGCTGCATTCTATTTGCCAGTATTTTATTGAGAATCTTTGCATCAATGTTCATTAGTGAGATTGGCTTATAGTTCTCCTTTTTTGGTTGGGTCTTTCCCTGGATTTGGTATCAGAGTAATACTTGCCTCAAGGAATGATTTAGGAAGGATTGCTCCCTTTTCAATTTCATTGAAGAGTTTAAGGTGTATTGGCATCAAATCTTTCTAAACTTCTTGTAGAATTCAGGCATAAATCCATCAGGACCAGGGCTTTTCTTTGTTGGTAAGTTTTTAATTACATTTTAAACTTCAATAGCTGACATTGGGTTATTCATAATTGCTATATCTTCTTGGTTGAGCTTTGGTAGTTCATATGTTTCTAGAAATGTGTCCATTTCCTCTGTGTTTTCCACTCTATGTGTGCAGAGATTTTTGAAGTAGATATTCATGATCTTTTGAATGTCCATGGGATTTATAGTAATTTCCCTTTTTTTCAGTCCTTATTGCATGAATTTGGGTTTTTTTCTTCCTTTCTCTTGATAAAGCTAGCTAGAGGTTTGTCAATTTTGTTTATTCTCTCAAAAAACCAGGTTTTTGATTCATTAATTCTTTGTGTTGTTTTTTAGTTTCAATTGCATTGATTTCTGCTGTAATTTTTACAATTTTCTCTCTTCTATGAGCTTTGGATTTAACTTGCTTTTCTTTTTCTAGAAGCTTGAGATGAAGCATTAAGTTGTTTATTTGTGCTCATTCTGTTTTCTTGATATGACAATTTATTGCTATATATTTCCCTCTTAAGACTGCTTTCATTGCATCCCACAGATTACAGTACATTGTTTCCGTATTTGCATTGAATCATAGGTAATGCTTTATTTCTTCTTTAATTTCATCTGTAGCCCATTGGTTGTTGAGAAGGTTATTGTTTAAGTTCCATGTGTTTTTGCAAGTTTTGCAATTTCTTTTGCCATTTATTTCCTATTTCAGTGTGCTATGGTCAAATATTAAGTGTGGCGGTAATTTCAATACCTTTACATTTACTTAAGAATATTTTATGGGATAATCTATGGTGTATTTTGGAGACTATCTCATGCACACCTGAAAAGAATGTGTAATCTGATGTGGTTGGGTGGAACATTCTGTAAATGTCTACTAAGTCCAATTGCTCACAGGTACATTGGCTTAGTTTTTATTATGAATGACTATAGATATTGTCAAGGGATTTTATTGTCATGAGTTAATTTGAACAGTTGAATTTTCATTTTCGCTCAATAATGTGGTAGCTCACATAATTTGCTTTTGCAAGTTAAATTTTCTTGCATATCTGGAATAAATCCTAACTGGTCATAATGTATATTTTTATACATTTTTGGATTTTACTTGTTAGCATCTTTGAAGCTTTTTGCACTTAACATGCATCTTGGATTTTTCATTTCTTGTAGTCTTTTTTATAAGGTCCTGGATAACTTTGGCTTTATAGAATCCCTTAGGAAAACCCACTCTTGCTGCTGTAATTGCTATTTTCTGTCTGAATACTTGATATTAATCATTAACTAAATGTACCTTGGGATTAATACTAAAAAAAGTCTGAGCTTGAAAATTTCTTTTCTGAAATGATGTTATCTGTTTACATTTCTTAATAAACAGAGGATATTGAGGTGCTTTATTTCTCTTTGTGTAAGTTTTGATAGTTTGAGTGAATTTGGTTCATTTCACCCTCTCATTACATTTCTGGGCAGAATGTCCATAGTATTTATTTAGCATCCTAATATTCAGAATAACAATAGATAACATTGATTTCATTTCTGAGGTAACTAAATCACTTTTTGTTGGTAACTAAATCTCTTTTTGTTGGTAACTAAATCTCTTTTTGTTGGTTAACTCAACCGGAGTCATCTCAAGTACTGATATTTCAAAGGATGATTTGACTCTGCCTCAATGGATTTTTTTTAGTGTAAGTTTCCTTATCTAATTTTGTTGAATGTCTTCTCATTTGCATTAGCTTTATTCTGGCTTTTTAGGCTAAAATTGAGTCCTGTCCCTGCCCAATTTACTAAGGTTTTATTCTATTTTTATTTTCTCCTTCCTTCTGCATTTCCTTACTTTATCTAGTTATAAGATTCCAACATAGCATTATTCATCAGCCCAAAGAATTTTGTGTGGAGGATTTGCTGAGGAAGAATTCCCTTAGCTTTTATTTATCTAAGAAAGCTCTATTTCTCCTTTATTGTAGGAAGAGAAATTTGGCTGCATATAGAATCCGGGGTTAGTAGCTTTCCCTTCTCTCAGCACTCGAGGTATTTTATTACACTCTTCTATTGTGTGTGGTTCTTGATGAGAACTTCGCTGCCTCTTTCCTCAGCCATATCTGGTGTACGATGAATCTGTCGATGGTGTTTCTTACTTTTGTTGTACAGTTTTCTCCTTCCCAGCATTTCTTTTTCATTTTTTCCTTATAGTTTCCATTTGACTGCCTGCATTATTAATGTATTCTTCCATGTTATCAACTTTTTCCACTAGAGTTCCAAGTATGTTAACTGTCATTATTTCCTCTCTGTCTGGTAGTTTCAACATCTCTACCATAATCAAGTATAACTCTGGTGATTGCTTTATTTTTTTAAATTGCTCTTTTCCTTTTCTTTGGTCATGCTTTGTGATTTTAATTTTTTTTTGAAATTCAGACATATGGCATCTAATAAGAAAAACGGAAGCAAACGAGTAGGCAGGATGAGGGGATTTACATTGATTGGGCTTTACTTTCATCTTTGTTTAATATTTTAACTACATAGCTGGAAATCCCATTGACCACTTCTCTAAATGTGATTCTTCTTGTGTCTGTTTTTCTGTTGGGATTTCCTGTGTGAGTGTGGAAAGTCTGTGTGTTACAGCTATTTGAGGTGTACTCTATTGTTATTATCCTGGAGCCCTGCTGAAGAGGCGGTCAAGTGTAAAGGGGAAGAAAGA